>PDHP01000157.1:5032-82098 GCA_003339455.1 Ophiocordyceps camponoti-leonardi (nom. inval.) | reverse complement strand
AAAAACCCCCCCCCCCCCCGCCAACCCCCCCCCCCCCCCCCCCCCCACAAAATGTACGCTGCCCCCCCCCCCCCCCCCCCCCTGCCTGCATATAGTATCTAAGAATAGACAAAGGCAAGCCAGAAGACAGGGGGTGAAAAGCAAGCATACTCAATCAACTAGGTAGTCTAGAGCAAGGAAGATACGAAAAAGAAAGAGAAAAGAAAGACACAACCCTTCAAGATTGAACGAGGCACCTCAAAGAAGCAAATATGGTAAAAAGGCGCATCTGTCATGGAAAAGCCTTCTTCACTATCTTCCCAGCTGGTGGTAAGCAGGTTCCCAGTCAGAATAAAGGGCCGTTTCTAGACCAAAGTCATAGAAAGAATCGAATAATATCCTCGTGAAAGAAGAAGAAGAAAAGGGCGTGAGAATGCTGCTTATCTTGGTAACAAACCAAGTTGATTGATGAGAAGAAAAATAAAGTATAACACGGAACACAACTCCGGCTAAAGCTTCAAGACAGACAAGAAAAGGGGGCGGACACCATCTCGCTTGGCAGGCACAGACATCCTCACAGTCACGAGAGACAGCGAAGACAAAAAAAGAAAGGAAAGGAGAGGAAGAGAATCGATACTACTCCGTATAGGCAGCCCTAAATCGAGACGCCATCACGGAGCCAGCCTTCGCGAGGAAGAGGGGGGGGGGGGGGAGGAACAAGGGGAATCCTCTCTCGGGAAACGAAACGAGACTCTTCAAACACCTGTAACACCAAGGGAAAAGACGACGAAGACGAGGAGGAATAGACGACGATAGTTCATCAGCCACCAAAAAAAAAAGAAGAAACATACCCGCTCCTTGCCTGTCCCTTTCCCTTTCCCTTTCCCTTCCCACCATGTATGAAAATCTGTGTACCTACCGAGTGCCATCCCATGAGGTAGGCAGACAGGTAGGCAGGTATATAGGTAAGGCATCCCGTGGATCATCAATCATCATCGTCATATTTCCCTCGCGGCTCTGCTCAAGCCAAAGAGTAAAAAGGTGAAGCCTCCCTTCCCCCTACTCATCATCCTCCCAAGCGCCCTCAACCTCAATCATCGTCCCCAAAGCCTCTCTCCCCTGTCGTATCATGGCTTGCAGCTGCTTGTTAAACGCCTCGATCCGCACGTCCGCGTCCCTCTCCTCCATCTTACGCCTCACCGCCAGCTTCTTCGCCTCGGCGTCCAGTCTGGGGCTGGCCTCCACCACCTCGTCAGCCGTCGCCGCCGCGCCCCGGCTCGACGCCGTCGAAGCGTTGCTGTGCGTCCGCCGATGCGGCGTCCCCGGTAACAAGGTGGTCCGTCGTCGGCCGCTGTTGCAACCCCCCGCCGTCGTCGTCGCCGTGCTGGCCATCACACTGCCTGCTGACATCGTCGTCGTGGTCGACGCCGCTGACGCCCTGCTGCTCTGCTTCTTGGGCGAAGGTGACCGCGCCGGCGCCGGCGGAGCCGCCAGCCACGACCGCTCAGCCGCCCCGGACCAGGGCGTCGTGCCGCTGCTGCTCATGCTATTGCTCATGCCCAGGGCATGCGGCCGGCGCGGCGCGCTGCCGAGCCGGCCCGTCGCCACGCCCCGGGTCCGCGCCCGCTGGAATGAGGTCCGTCGTCGCGCGCCGTTGCTCTCCCGTGGTTCGTGTACCATGACCCAGTTCCGGCCCAGTTCGTCCGCCATGGCCGTCTGCCTCCGCTTCGCCGCCGGAATTGTAGGCGATGACAATGCATAATCGCCGCCGTCTGCGTCGAAACCCATCGTCATCGTCATCGAAGTTAAACCGTCGTCCGCTCCGGCGTCGAGACTCGTCCCCGAGTAGCTCCCCCGGGGATAGTGCCCGGGAACCTGCTTTTCCACCTCGAAGACGCCACCACAATACGACACGTCTTCGGGCGGAACGTAATACCCTTCCCCTCCGCCAGCGTAGAAGCCCCGGAATGCACCGGCAGTGCAGAAGTCCCAGACCCGGCCAACGACGTCTCCTATCGTATCGAGGGCCAGAGCGCTCCAGGTCCGTTGCGGCATCGGTTCGGCGGGCAAAGAGAAGAGGGGTGTCGGCCGGCTGGGGTCGGCCACGTCGAAGTCGGGGTGAGGTCGCTTGGAGCCGAGCGCTTTCCGGTAGTTTGAATCCGAGTACATGCTCTCGTCGAGGAGGCTGCCGTCGTCCGGACCGCTGTGCGGCGTGTCAAGATGACCAGCGAGAGCATAGTTGTGGGCGGCAGCGGTAGTGTGGGCGGCGGCGTCGACGGCGGGGGCGGGGTTCGGCGTCTTTGGCGCAAGCTTGTGATCGTCTTCGTCATCTCCTATGACGACATTCCTCCGCCGCCGAGGCGAAGGCGACGTCGCGCCGTAACGAGGCCGACGTTTTGACGTTGAGGACTCGAAGCCTCGACGCCCCGCGGGAAGATAAGCCGACGACGATGTCGACGACGACGACGGCAAAGGCGGACGAAAGAGGCCGTGATGTGCGCCTCCCGTTCGAAAGGCTCCCCCGGAGGAAAAAGCCATGTGAGCCCGAGCTGCAGGCAGACAAGAAAAAGCAAGAACTCGTGCGGTTGCCCGTGGCCTCAGCAGAGGACGACGCCCATGGCCCCCCCTGGAGGGCAGGCTGCGACGGAGGGGAAAGACGTCTTGCTGCCGAGCGTCGCGACGCTTCTCAATCATCGACTTGTAATAGCTTCTTGGTTCCGCCCCCCGGTGATGGCGATAGCTTGGCGAGTCGTTCTCGTATGCTGCGATCCGGATGAGAGAGAGACAAGGAAAGAAAGAAGAAAAACAACAACGAAAAGTACGAGAGAGAGAGAAACAATAGAGGGAGGTAGAAACAGAAAGTTCAGAAGAGTTCAGGTCGTTCACCCTCAGGGAAGAGGGGAAGCGCAGACCGCCGCCGCCGCACTGACAGTGAACGGTTAGACCCTGATGCAAGTGTGTCGTGAGGCTACGCGCTTACCTAATAGAGGGAGGGGGCTTGAAGAAATGCGAGTTATTAGTCTGTCTGCAATCTTGTAAGGATGACTCGCCCGAACCGGATCTCTTCTTCTATGACGAACGACAAGTTTTTTTTCTTTTTTCTTTTTCACAAGGAAAGAAGGAAGAGGTTTGCGAGATTGAAGGATTGAGAAGGAGGGAAAGAGAGGGAAAGAGAACGCCGAGGACTGCAAAAATCACCTCCTAGAGGCAAGGCAGCGCTTTGCTGGCAATAACAAAATGAGCATCATCACCTTCATGCTCTTCCCCACCCCAGACATGATTCGTTGCCCGGGGAGATTTGGGAGGGAACCGACAAGCAGGGACGCATGATGAAGATGACGACATGCAGAAGGAAAGAAAATGAAATCGAGGGTGAATATCACCTCTATATGCCGACTTTGACCCTGATCCCCGGTTCCCACCACAAAAAAACGCCTCTATGGATGAATCTCATCTTCTTCAGCTGGCAGCATCCTCCCCTCCATCATCCGCAACACCTGCCCAAAACGCCTCCCGCTCACGCAGTACCTCGTCCGCCCAGACCCTCGTCTCCGGCAGGACGATGTGACGAGCCACGTGCGAGAACTCCCCAAGATCAAGTTTACCCTCCCCTCTCCTCTCGTACTCGACCATCTGCAGCATCAACTCCATCTTGTCGACGTCGTGAACGAACTTGCTGTCCAGCGTCTCCCCGTCTTCGTACTCTTGCCATATCGCTCGTATCCTCGACCCTTCGACGCCGCCGTCGACGCCGGCAAGCAAGTCGCCGGTGAGGAAATCCATCGTCGATGCCTCGCGTCGGTGCTTTTCCGGCTTCGCTACCCCGTCTTTGGGCGTGATGTCGCCAACCAGTAGTTCGGCCATGTCGTGGATCAGGCACATCTTGATGCACTTGCCCATATCCAGCCGAGGCGATAGCGAAGCCGGCGCGAGCATCGATATCATCGACATGCGGTACATGTGGTCTGCGATGGACTCGCCTCTGTCCCACCACCCCGTCAGTTTTGCTTTTCTTTTCTCGACCTTTTTCTACCCCTCGCACAAGAATTGACGGCACATCTCACTCACCCTTGTATGCCGAATCGCCGCCAGCCCTCGCGCTTCGTCGTCTTGAGCCGCTCCAGCATGTGGAAGTAAGGCAGCGGTGAACTTGAGTCCCGCTTCGGAACCTCCTGTTGCGACATGGTCGCCAGCACCTTGTTGACTTCCCACGGCTCCGACACCTTGGCCGTCGGTGTGTAACCCATATTTGCGGCCGGGTTGCCGTTTCGTGATGACGAGCCCATGGTCGACGTTTTGCCGTTTCTTCTTTCTTTGCTGTGTCGATTTTTGTCCTTGAAGTTGATTCGAGCTGAGCTGCTGCCTGAAGGATGAGATTGACCTCTTCTCAACCCCCTTCCTTTATATCTTTCCTTTCTTCCTTTCCTTCCCTCGCAAAGGAGCATTCAAGAGCAAACCAGGTTCGGCTACAGGTTGGCGCTTCCGGCGGAGTCTTTCCAACGCGCGCGCTCTCTCCAAGATTATCGATACTCAACGACTAGTGGGATGCCCGACTTACCCGGGACCCACTGCACTGACCCGTTGCCGGGGAACGCGCCCGGCCGATGTGTTTGGTGCAGCAAACTGGAAGACATACAGACAGGGAGGCAGATAAGAGAAGAAGATGTCAATAGATACTCCGTACTAGACAGAGAGAGATCAAGAATGACTATCGCAGAGGCTTGACTTTCTGAGACACGACATGTTGCCCCATGACAACGTCCAGGCCACCCACACCCCCCTCACCCCTTCACTCACGGTATCGGCCCCTGAGCATCCTTCTTCCTCCCCCCCTTCCCGCGACTCGCACTCCTTTACCCCCTGTCACCTGCCCTCACCCCCTCCCATCATCAAATGCTGTCAACGTCTCCACAGCTGTCACTGTTGAGTCTGCTCCTTGCGGCTCTCTGCGACGCTTGCTAGGCCGACGTTTGCTTCCTCACTGATGCTGTCACTGCTGCTGTTGTTGTTCCGACTGCTATTATTGTCCCGACTGCTGTTGTTGTCCCTGATGCTATGGCTGCGATTGTGGCTTACGCTGCCGTGCCGTCCAGGCAACATCGTCAGGGGTCGTAGGAGGCGCCCGGTCCACGAGCCGTAGGCTGGCGGCGGCTCCGACGGCAGCGTTTCCCCGTATGCCGGCAGAATGGCCAGCGGCCCCGACCTGCCAGCGGCACTTCCCCCGTCGTGCGGTCCGTGGTGGAAGCCTCCCATCTCGTGCAGTCGGGACGTCTTGGTGAAGCCCATTGCTTGCATCCTCCGCTTTGCGAGTAGCCAGTAGATGACGGCGCAGCCCAACAGCACAGCTGTCACGGCGGCGAAAATGTTGGCGGCGACCCTGCGCCTCTGAAATTCCTCTCGCCGGCTATCCATCGGTAAAGAGAAGTGCCAAAGGATTGTCCGATCAAAATAAGGGAAAGATGTGGTTGCTCGCAGTCGAGAGATGGCGGAGTTAATAACCTCTACAGAAGAGACCGGAGAATGGGCGACCTGGACCATTTGTTCCACGACATGATTGATGAACAATTGGTGCGAGCGGAAACGAAGAGAAATGAAAACTCGTCTGCGTTGCTTGCTTGACTCGCCCGCGCCCCGGTCGTGGCTTCGGCCCGGAGGCTGCAACGGTCTAGACGAGCTAGTCTGCGGGTCATGTTCAAGGGTGTCGAGGCATCGACTGTCGTGTCGTCGACGGTACCGCAGGTGAAGCGTGGAGAGGAAACCAAAACGCGAGTTGTTTATCAAGTAAGCTTGCTGCTTAATCCTGCCACAGCTCCTTGACATAGCCCTCCGTGAGCCGCTCATCCTCGCCAAAATCCTCTTGCCAACCGACAAAGCCTCGATCGAGGACGTAGACGGTCTGTCCGTCGCCGCTCGCGTCGCCCAGCCTCTCGAGCAGGCCGTCCCTCTCGCGCATGTACTTGAGCGCCGCGCTGGGCCCACGCTGCTGGCTTAGCGCGCAGTGGAAGACGACCGTCTGCTTGTGTTGGAGCTTGCGGACGAGCGTCGGCATCATGACGTCGAGCTGTCGACTAGGCACGTTGGTAGAGCCGCGGATATGGCCGCCGATGTAGTCTTGAGGCAACGCGAATCAGAGAAGATTCACACAGGAGATTACGCGCCCTCGTCGAACTCACCGTCGTCGCGCACATCCACCACGGCAAAGCTCGGCTCCGTCGCCTCACGCTCCTGGAGCATCTTCTCCGAGAGCGTCTTGGCCGTCATGCGCCGCAGCGTCGCAACCGAAGTGGTCGTCGACATGGCACGCGATGCAAAGGAGAGCATTATTCGTAGAGTAGCAGCAGGAAGAGAGCTTGGCGGGAGAAGAAGCTTGCTTGTGTTGGCAGGGTACCGACGGATGATTTCGGCCCGGCCCGGCGAAGACCTCCTCCTCCCTCTTGACTTCAAACAGGTCTCTTTTGTAGTACGTAAAAGCAAGGTTCGCTGGCTACCAAAGGTCGATGCCCCTTTACGGATAAATCTACACGATATCGTAGCAATATGAGTCTGCTCGTCCCAGACGTATCACCCTCGCCGGCCCTCCCCTTAGCGAATCACCATGTCGTTGAGTAGCATCTTCGCCGGTTCCCGTCACGCTTTACCGAGCCATCCGGCATTGATGAGGAAGTCGAAAATTTTAGCTCCCTTCTGCGCATCCAGCCGACAAATCTCCTTTGCTTGTTTTCTCTTGAGCGTTCCATTTGACTTGAGAGCCTCTCGGAGCAGCTGATCCTTGATCATCAGGTACGGCTTCGGCTGCAGCCGTACCACCTCACACAGCTTGGCCTCTTCTGGCGTCAGCAGGTGTAGGTCCGGCGCGTTATCTTGGCTCAGCGGCAGCGGCGATATCCCCGCCAGAGGCTGTGGCATGTATCGCTGCCTCGTCCTCGACCCGTTAACGTGTGTCGCCGTCGGGTCGGTGCCGTTGGGCGCCTGCCCTTCTGCTGTGCCCGCTATAGACTTGGCCTCTCCGTTGGTTACCGTCGCCGGCGCTGGCGCTGTCGCTGTCGCCGCACCCGCCGCCGTGGGCCGGATCGGGAGCTCGGGCGCCACCAACAGCGCGGCGCCGCTCGGGGCTTCGGGCGGTGGCGGTTGCTTAGACCGTTGGCTCGACGCCAAACGCTCGCGGTCCATCGAGCCCATGGGTATCGACTTTTGCGCCCGCTGAGCCTTTTCCGTCTCATACTTTTCCCCACTACGCAGGTCGCCGATGCGCATGTTCCGCCATTCTTGCAGCTGTGTGATGGCCTGTCTCAGATTCAATTCGTCGACGAGGCCTTGATTAAAGTCTTCAAAGTCAGTATGGTTCATGATCCGCGCAAAGGGCTTGGCCTTTTGTAGCAGCTCCTTCTCTTCCTTGTTGCGTCGCTTGTCCGTCTTTGTGTTCTCACGGTAGTCGAGAAGATCGTGCTCGAAGATGACCCTCTTGCGCTCCACGCGCTGCGTCAACCGGCAATTGTATATCTCCATAACCGTAAGTTTCAGCTCCATCTCAGGTTCCATCTCGCCTGTGCGGGAGTTGAGGCCGTCGCCCGGGTCAAATTGCATGTGCTGCACCGCCTCCTCGGCCTCGTTGGCGTACTCGGTCTCGAATTCAAGCCGACCAGGCATGTAGCCTTGAATCTCGTGACAACTAGGCACGCTTGCCGTCGGCTTCGTCTTCGCCTGCAAAGTTGGAGCATTCTTGGCCTTGTCTCGCCGCTCCTCGATTCGCCGCTTCTTGCGAGCCTGAAATTCTTCGCGCGGCACCTGGGTGGCCAGCTCCGAGTCGTAGGGACTGCATCTTTTGGGAAGTGGGAAACAGGGCGAGGCGACGTAAGTGTCGAGATAGTGGTCGCGAACCTCGTCTTTGTCGCGGAAGCCCCCGATGTGGTCGGCGATGTCGGCCCAGGAGCCAAGGCCATATATCTCGGCGCCCTCGAGTAGAAGTAGTTCCTCGTCGGCGCCCCACTCCTTATCAAAGATGGGGAACGAATTTTGTTCGATAACGCGATACGGGTGCGTCGCAGGATCGTGGGCGTTGCGCGACTCGCCCTTGGCGAAGCAAGAGACGCATAGGTCGAAATCGGAGCACGCCGGGTCTGCACACCTAATGCGGACCTGAAGACAGGCATCAGAGATGTCACGAGAGGAGAGGAGAGCGAAGGGCGCGCACCGTGGACGTTATATCCGACGAGCAGACGTCGCATACGTACTTGACACCTCCCTCGCCGCCTCGCGTCGCCGTCTTCTTGCGGATGACCCCCATGATTGATTGACTGGGCGCAAGGCTGGCGACGGCGCCGGTCTACAACGAAGAGACCGAGCCAAGCGGAGGATCGAGATGAAGCAAACTGGTGGACACGGTGATGGATGAAGCGCTTGATGTTGGTTTAAGGATGTGATGCGCCTCCAGGGGTGGAGGGGTGTGGGAAGTTTATTGGAATGCTTACATAACATTCACCTTTCTCTGCCTGGGCTCACCGACCAGCCGCACACCGAGATCCGCGCTGGCTGAAAAAGTAAATGACGTAAGCAGACTGGTCGAAGAAGGGAAACGAGGAAAGAAATCGCATGGAAATCGCGTGGCTGATGAGAAGAATATCGATGCTCTGAAGAAGCTGAGGTGCTGAGACGTTCAAGAGAACTTTGAATCAGCTGCTGATCACAGGCTAGGGTCTCTTGATCGTAGCAAATGGACGAAGGTGTTGGGTCAGAAACGTTTCTCTCCACGGCTGATGATTATTCTACTCCGCACCTGATGGCGGTCATTACTACTGAATGCAATGGTTGTAATCACACTCTTCAGCCTGTCATGGGATTATTCTCTGTTTATGGTGGTCGTATGCATGTGTCTACCTACTATATGAATCAACAGCTCACTGGCGAGGTGAACATTCAACTCCGTCCACCTCCCTACCCACTTAATTGCTACCCCGTGACGTCAACATCAGTGATTGCGGCTCTCATCGACCCGCCGCCAAGAACCCCTCCCGATTTTACACACCCCTCTTCCTTTCTACTTGCGACGAGCTGCAGTTCCCGTCATCGCCCTTGATCATGCCCGACCAGATCCTCGACGACATCTCTCACCGGCGGTACAATCCGCTCACTGACAGCTGGCTCCTCGTCTCGCCTCATCGCACGAAGCGCCCGTGGCAGTAAGTGTTTGGATCATGGAGGGCGCGCCCTCTCCCTGCGACTGACGGACCAGCTAGGGGCGCTCAGGAGACGGCTGTGATCGACAAGCTGCCGGAGCACGATCCGAAGGCGAGTGGCTGCGCTCTCCAAACTAAGCCTCACGCCGCTGACCGTCGCAGTGCTATCTCTGCCCGCGAAACGAGCGCGCTGCCGGCGACGAAAACCCCGATTATGACAAGACATTCGCCTTTGTCAACGATTACAGCGCCGTCCGCGAGAAGCAGCCGGCATACGAGTCGGGACATGACGAGTCGTCCTTGCTCCGCGCCGAGGCCGTCACGGGGGTCTGCTACGTGCTCACTTTCTCGCCCAAACACAACCTGACGCTCGCCGACATGACGGCCGCCGAGATCTTGCCCACCATCGAGCACTGGACGCGCCTTTACGCCAACCACCTTGCTGCGTCGAACCCGCTGGCTCGATTGGCGGCAACGCTGGATCTTCCCATGTCACGCGACGCCGCGCCCGTGCCGAGCGACGAGTACCGCTACATGCAGATTTTCGAGAACAAGGGCGCCGCCATGGGCTGCTCCAACCCGCACCCGCACTGCCAGGTCTGGACGACTTCGACGATGCCTGACGAACCGGGCCGTGAGCTCGCCCAGATGGCCAAGTATCGTGCCCAGCACGATGGCTGCCACATGCTGGGCGACTACGTCCGGCTGGAGCTTGCGAAGGGCGAGCGCGTGCTGTGGCAGAATGACGCCTTCGTCATCGTCTGCCCTTGGTGGGCCGTCTGGCCCTTTGAGGTGCTCGTCCTGCCGAAACGCCACGTCCGATCCCTCGTCGATCTTGAACCGCGCGAGCGGCTTCTCTTGGCAGAGGCCATTCACGAAGTGACGCGCCGCTATGACAATTTGTTCGAGTGCAGTTTCCCCTACAGCTCAGGCATCCACCAGGCGCCGCTCAAGGGAACCGATGACGAGGTGGAAAACGCCTACCTGCACATGCATTTTTACCCGCCTCTCCTTCGCTCCGCCACGGTCAAAAAGTTCCTCGTCGGCTACGAGCTCCTGGCCCAGCCGCAGCGGGACATTACCCCGGAGCAGGCCGCCGCTCGCCTGCGGAACTGTGACGGCGAACTGTATCGCAACAGGGTTGAGAAGCGAGCGTAGTGACCGCTCAAGATACACCGACGTCCCATATATGATTTGCCTTTTGGTTATCTAGCCGCTCTCAACGTAGTAGTTCCGCACCATGGGCATCCAGATTAAGGCGCCGCTGGCGAGAGCGAAGGGGAAGATCTGGGGCAAGCCCAGTGTCATGGTGCGGAAGACGAAGAGTTCGCTCGTGAAGTGTGCGAGAGCGACGACGTAGGTCCAAATAGCCATGTCGTAGACGGGGCCCAGGTGCAGGTTGTAGGCAGCGTAGCAGCGGATGATGCAAGTTATGAGCGTCCAAGTACCGAATAGACGGCCGGCGAGGGGCGTGACTTGATCACTGGTCCCCGTCTTGGAGGCGGAAGGCACAAGCTTATCGACGGCATCGTCCGGTTCGAATCCTGCCGACTTTGGCGGCAAGCGGGGATTGCGGACGAAGCGGCCGTTGTAGACGCGGCGCGTAAAGTGCAAGGTCATGTAGGCCTGGGCCGAATTGCCGACTGAGACTATTGAGAGCTGTGATAGTCAGTTCAGGCTCACTTCTTCCTCTTCAAAAAGAAAGCGTCCGAACAATCAGCATGTAGTAAGGCAGCAAGCCCTTGGCGGAGGGTAGTAAGGATGTGACGAATTCCATGGCCGGGATGATGTGTGTTCTTGTTGTAAGGGGACGATTGATATCGGTTGAGGAATTGCTGGAGAAGAAGACACAAGAAGGCTCGATCCCTTGGGAGGTTATCGAGAGAGGCTAGTCAACCGTTCTGTAGTGCAAACAAGCTGGAACCTGCAATGAAGAAGAAAATCAGGAGCTTTTATTGGCGAGTATCCCAGGCCAATCAGCGGGTACGGCAATACCAGGCGTCGGGTCACGTGTCAACCAAGCAATCGACGGTCCTCCGAAAGATAAAGAAGGCATCGAGGTTGAGTAACGACGTCATCAGCAGAGTCGAATTATGTGCAAATATAGAAGCAGGAAGCACAGTCCTAGCAACAATAAATTGTATGCCAGAGGCTGTTCGAGGACCTAGGGGAAGCACGTGTCGAGCATAGAGACTGCCGGGTAGCTCCGTCTGAAGTCGACGCTCTGTATCCGTAGACCGATAATCGATAGCCAATGAAGTCATCCCGTTGCGAATGTCGGCAAATCGCAGCTTCATCAATGTTCTTGGTTCGAGGCTAATAAATCGTTTTGACACCATCGGCTTTGAATTACCTTTGCTTTTCCGAGACCACAAGCGCGGTTCCTCTCCCTTCCTGCGCAGGGCAGGTGCAAACTCAAGAACCTACACCTAGCCTGGCAGTGGCACCTCGCCCTCCCACCAAAACTCTCAATCCGTCGCCCTCCTCCTCGTTTGTCCCACAGCATCTCCAGCATCGCCATCATGGAATCCGTCCAAGGTTGCCTCAACAAGCTACCGCCCGTCGTTCAATTGGCGCTCGCAAGCGTGGGCGCCATTTGTCTCGGGTCCAAGCTGTTGAGCTTCTTACAGCTCGTTCTCAGTTGCTCTGTGTGCAGTGGCCTCAACGTGCGACCACGCCCCCTTCCTCGTCCGGCGTCTTGATCTATCCTCCTAACAGGTCAAACAGCTTCGCAAGTATGGCAAGGCTGGCAGCTGGGCCGTCGTCACTGGCGCCTCCGACGGTCTAGGCAAAGAGTTCGCTACTCAGCTCGCTGCCCAAGGCTTCAACCTCATCCTCGTCTCTCGCACGCAGGCCAAGCTCGACACGATCGCTGCCGAACTCGAACAGAAATACACCGGAAAGGGCTTGCAGGTCAAGACGCTGGCCATGGACTTTGCTAAGGACGATGATACCGACTACGAGAAGCTGGCTGAGCTGATCCGCGGTCTCGACCTGGCCATTCTCGTCAACAACGTCGGACAGAGCCACAGCATCCCAGTGTCTTTCCTCGAAACGCCTCGAGAGGAGCTACAAGACATTGTGACGATCAACTGCATCGGAACCCTCAAGGTCACACAGGTTGTCGCGCCCTTGCTCAAGGCGAGGCGGCGCGGCTTGATCCTGACCATGGGTTCCTTCGCCGGCTGGACTCCCACCCCCTATCTCGCCACCTACTCTGGTAGCAAGGCCTTCCTCCAACAGTGGAACTCGGCCCTGGCAGCCGAGCTAGCTGACGATAACGTCGACGCCTACCTCGTGCTGAGCCACCTCGTTACCACGGCCATGAGCAAGATCCGGCGCCCAAGCCTGCTCATCCCGACAGCCCGCGGCTTCGTCAGCTCGGCCCTGGCCAAGGTCGGGCTCGGAGGTTATCAGAGCGCGCCCAACACCTACACGCCCTGGTGGAGCCATGCCGCGATGCTCTGGGTGATTGAGAACGTGCCTGGGGTCAATAGTAGCCTCACAATCGGGCAGAACAAGAAGATGCACGTAGACATTCGCAAGAGGGCACTCCGGAAACGCGAGAGAGAAGCCAAGCAACAGTGAAGACGGCGGGTCTTGTGGTTAGGCGGTGGTCGTTCTATTCAATGCCATCGTTCCTCACTTGTTCGTACGTATACATATGTGTATTAGTCAAAAGAGCCTGGTTGAACAGCCAAGGGAGGCCGCAGAGCGAGAGTTGAAGTAGGAGATGAAGAGATGGAGACAGAGAGCAATGCATTTATTGCCTGTAAAGCTCCTCGAGTTCGGGTTGGCAGGGTTAGGGTTCGACCGGACTAAAGAGATGCCGAGCTGCAGCAAAAAAAGGTGATATGACTCCGACGCAACAACAAAATCGTGAAGAATAACTAATACGAGACGCTTCTTCGTTGGGCGTTGGCTCAGGGAATGCTCTTTGTGCTCGGTAAAGGCCTGAAGACGTTTCGCCTCGTTCCTTTGACGCTGAAATCTCATCCTCATTTTTCCTCACTATCCTCGTCTTTCTCGGCCTGTCAATCCACCATGGCGAGCACCGAGGCCAAGCCGTCTCGCGCGGCCGTCACGCTCAAGACGCCCAAAGGCACTCGTGACTGGAATGGCGCTGACATGCTCTTGCGGGACGAGGTCTTGTATGAGGTCAAGGCCTTCATCGGTTCGGAGCTCGTCTAACGTTGCCTGCAGCAAAACCATCACCGACGTCTTCAAGCGCCACGGCGGAACACCTCTCGACACCCCCGTCTTCGAGCTCAAGGAGATTCTCGCCGGCAGTACGCTCATCCGACCTTCAGCCTTGATCATGGCGCGGCTTGCTGACCCGTCTCAGAGTATGGCGAGGACTCGCGCCTCATGTACGACCTTGAAGACCAAGGCGGCGAGCTCTGTTCTCTGCGGTTCGACCTGACGGTTCCCTTTGCGCGCTGGTTGGCCATGAACAACATCCAGCAGGTCAAGCGCTATCAGCTTGCGAAAGTCTACCGCCGAGATCAGCCGGCCATTGCCCGCGGTCGGCTGCGCGAGTTTCACCAATGCGACTTCGACATCGCTGGCGTTTACGACCCCATGATCCCCGACGCCGAGACGCTTCGTATCATAGTCGAGGTCTTCGAGGCTCTCGATATCGGAATCACCATCAAGTTGAATCACAGAAAGATTCTCGATGGCATGTTTTCCGTCGCGGGCGTCCCTCCCGAAAAGATACGGTCTATCAGCTCAGCCGTCGACAAGCTCGATAAGATGGCGTGGCCCGAGGTGAAGAAGGAGATGGTTGAGGAAAAGGGTCTATCGGAGGATGTTGCCGATCGGATTGGCGAATATGTGCGTCACAGCGGCACCGTAGCCGACGTCGTCGACCTTTTGCGGGCAAACGAGCAACTATGCGCCAACGATGACATCAAGGCCGGCCTTGACGATATGGCGCTCTTGGCCTCTTATCTCAAGGCTCTGGATGTCATGCACAAAATCACATTTGACTTGTCGCTCGCTCGGGGCTTGGATTACTATACGGGCCTGATATACGAAGTCATCAATCAGCCGCCCAAGAGCGACGGCAACGAGGCGCAGAAGAAGGGCAAGAAAGACGATCCGGCGACGCAAGTCGGCAGCATGGCAGCGGGTGGACGCTACGATAACCTAGTCGGCATGTATGGAAAACGCACCATCCCCTGCGTTGGCATATCCTTCGGCGTCGACCGCATCTTCACCATCCTCAAGGCCCGGCGCGAGAAGGAGAAGACGGCCAAGGCGCCGTCGATCGACGTGTACGTCATGGCCTTTGGCGGCAAGGAGTTTGACGGCCTGCTGCCCGAGCGCATGGACGTGGCGCGCAGGCTATGGAGCGCCGGCATCCGGGCCGAGTACTCTCCCAAGGTGAAGCCGAAGCTGCCGCAGCAGTTCAAGGCGGCCGAGGACGCGCCGTTGGGCGTCATCCTGGGACAGGACGAGTTGGCTGCCGGTCAGGTGCGGCTCAAGGTCTTGGGTCAGGCGGATGAGGAGAAGGATCGGGGCTCGTTGGTGAAGCTGGATGATCTTGCTGCCGAGGTGAAGAAGTTGTTGCTGTAGTTTTACTTTGGCCCTCTCCTTTCATTTTTCGACTCTCTTGTTTGTACCGGAGCAGTTTGGAACGGTGATGGGCTCTGATCGATGAGGATAGACGGACTCGGCCTCGCTGGATGGGAAGTTGGGGAAAGATGCTCCTGGAAGGGAATAAATAGTCAGCCTCGTTTGTCTATCGTCTTTTCTTTCCGAAGCGGTCAGGACGCCCATGTTTCTCGGTGAAAAAGCTGATATAGCCTGAGTGAGGCGGCTTTCTCTTGGCAAACGCAAATTCTCGTGTCCCGACTTGGTGCCGCTAACTTGGCGCAGCTGAGCCTCGGCGTCGTCGTCGAATCCGGACAAGGCTCGGAGCGCCTGCTTACGGAGAAGCGAGACTCAGAAGATGCAACGAATGCACCGCTCGAGACTCCCCGACCGTCATGAGAGATTATCACGGCTGGCTGCCATTCGCCGAACCCTATTATTACTATCTTCGCCTTTCTAAATAGCTAGGGAGCGATGGGCCAGCTGGGTGGGCGCTCGCGGAGAGGCGGACGGGGGCGGCGGCTAAATCATGTCACTGACGAAGGCTACACCTCTTTCAAGTGCTACGACGTGTACTTGGATGCCAACGCAAAGCTTCGTTCTAAGGAATAACGCGGAGCCAAGTAGTATTCGCACAATATCTACGGACAGTCTAAATGTTCTACTAAAGGGGTATCGAAAACGACGCTCCCCTCTCACTTTACACTCACGCTCCAAAGAGAGTCTGCTAAATGATGCATCAACTTATAGCACCGAAGCTCCCTCAAAGGGTTCCCCTATTCCTCCTCACTCGAAGGCGGCATTGTGGAGAACTCGGACGAGCTGGAACATCAACGTTGGCCATGTCAGTCATCCACTGCTTCACGAGAGTTGAGGGGAGAAGTCTCACCTCGGCATTGAACCGGTGGACAATCTCATCAGCGTGCTTCGGCAACGAATAAGCCAATTTCTTGATGATGTCCTCCAAGTTTTGCTGAGAGAAACAGAAGGACTCCCTCAAAGGCTCGTCCTCATCCAGCGTGCCGAGGAGAGAGCTGGCGATGAGGTCCGCGTTGACGTCTGCACTCAGGAACACCACGGACTTCTTGCCAAGCTGTCTCTCGGCGAGGTACTCTTCACACCGCGCAGCCGCTTTGTTGATGGCATCGTGTGGTGATCCGTCACGCTGTTGTTTGGGGTCAGCTTGCGGCTCTTGCGTCTCGTCGGTGGAATGGGCGCGACGTACCTTTTCGTCCGTGATGACGAGGACGATGAGCGGTCTTTCAAACTGGCGCCTTCGGATCCTTCTGATGACCATGGGCCCCACGATGTCGTTCATCAGCTTTGTGAACAGCTGCGAGTTGATCTTTTGAGCATCCGGCTTCGACTGCGACTCCAACGGTCGGAGGCAAGCTTCTAGCTCGTCGATGTCGGATGGCTCGGTTCCTGTGCTGTCATCGTCCCAAACGCCGGGCTCTGTCACCATGTCTACATCCATGGAAAGCGCGTCATGAGAAACAGGCTCCCACTCGGTCGGTTCCAGCTTGCCGGAAGAGGCATCTACAGCAGGAAAGCATACAATGTCAGTTCTCATAGCCCAACGAAGCACGCGGAAAAAGACATACCGCGGAATATGGCAATGTCGTAAAGCATGAGCCTCGCGAGCCCTGCCGACTCTGACAAAACGTCGCCAAAACGCTTCCGGAACCGAGGCACGATTGTCGTTGCTTTCTTCGCCAGCTCGTAGAGGACGTCGTCGTCGGTACGAACAACGCGCTGTAAGTTTCGTCTGACGAACGTATGAAGGAGGGCGAAATATTCGTTTTGAGTCGTGGGGATCTGATGGTGATGTATTCATGTTAGCACTCCCGATCAGGTAGGGATGAATCAAGGGGAGCGTCCTCACCAGCTCAAATCCTTGGCTGCCTTCGAAGGCTTTCACGGTCGCCTTCTTGCCGCTTGTCCGGGCGAGATAACAAGGGGAGCGGCCGAGGTGGTCGGTGACGCTGGTATCGGCACCGACGGCAAGGAGCTTGCTCACGATCCGATGACGTCCCCTAGCTGCCGCGATATGAAGAGGCGTCTGGCCGTTTTCGTCCTTGACTTCGATGTCAACGCCCTCGTCGACGAGCATACAGGCAGCTTCGAGACTGCTATTTTCAGCGCAGATGTGGAGAGCCGTCCGGCCTTTGGAGTCGACGATATTCTTGAACGAGTTGAAGCTGTCGTGAGCGATGAGTAAAACAAGGACGCGAAAATGACCATTGGCAACTGCAAGGTGAAGCGCCGTCTGTTTCGTGTTGTCCTGGATGGCAAGATCCGCGCCCCCGTCTATGAGAGCCTCGACAAATGACGATGGTGAGTATGCCCACTTCACTGTGTAATGCAGAGGAGTCCACCCGAACTTATCCTTGGCGTTCAAGTCAGCGCCCATCTCGATGAGTAGGTCTACTGTGTTCCTGGCGTCGCGATTCACGAATGTGTGCAATAGAGTCTGCCCTCCGCCGGCTGTGGATTGCAAGTCTGCCCCCGCGGCCACGAGGGCGCGTGCGACGGCTTCATGATTCTTGTCGAAGGCGTTGTACAGCGGATGGTTCTCAGTTTCATCCCCTCCAAAAGAGTACTTCATTGCGACAGGTTCCAGGCGACAGCCGACTTCACGGAGGACTGCTACCGCTGTAGCGTCGTTTCTCTGCGCTGCCCGAGTAAATAGCTCTCCATCCTTAGACGAGAAGTGGTTTTTCAACGCCTGCGCAATCTCGGGTTCATTCCGTTGGGCAGCGGAGAAGAGAAATTCATCCCCCCTTCCGGATGAGTAGACGCGGAGAATCATGCGCGAAGCGGTCAAGTGTCCATCCTGGATGGCTTGTTTAAGGAGATCCGTTTGCATGGAGCGGAACTTCCAACCGTCCAGTCCATCGGCCACTTTTTGGTGAAGAAAGCGGAACACGGTTTCGCGGCCGGCTTGTGCTGCAAGGTACATAGGAGTCAGGCCGTTGGAATCTTTTGCGTCTTTGTTTGCACCGAGCTCGACGAGGATCCGGACTGCTTCCTGGTCCCCCTCGAGAGCCATCCGGTGCAGCAGGGTGTGGCCCTTTTCGTATACTTCGTCTATGTTGACACCGACTTTGTTGATCTTCCGTGCCATGTTCTCATCGTGGTTGCGAACGGCATAGAATAGTGCAGTGCGAGAGTCTTTGTCCTTGATGTTCACCAAGTGGCGCCCCATCCGAGACAGGAAGAGATCGACGATACCGCCCCATCCTCCTATCGCTGCTAGATGCAGAGGTGTCTGGGAGTTGTCATCCTGTGACCCCAGACGGGCTTCACACTCATCGAGCAAACATTCGGCTGCCTCATAGTGGCCGTTCTCGGCTGCAAGGTGAAGCGGCACGCGGCCCATGTTGTTTCGACTGCCCACCTCTCCGCCGTACCACCAAATGTTTCCAATGTCTTCACTACCATAGGCAGCGGCTTTGTGCAGTGCCGTGTTCCCGAACTCGTCTCGCTGGTTGATGGCATCGGTGCAGGGATTCTTAAAGAAACCCTTGACGAAGGTTTCGTCCCCGAGTCTGAGCCCGAGTCGTAGGTGGGCTCCGTTGTCTGCTTGGCTGAACTGTGCCATGACCTCGTCTTCTTCTTCTTGTTCTTCAGGCTCGGTAGACTGCATGTCTTCCTCGGGCGTGGTGAACTGCACGTCTTCTTCATGAGTGGTAGCCTGCACGTCTACCTCCGGCGTGGTAAGCTGCACGGCTTCGGTGCCAGAGGCTGACCCGGTTGCGTTGCTGTCCTCCATATCGAGTAACGTTAAAGATGGAAGTGCTTTACTTGTGATGTCGCAAGTGAGGTTGTGGATGTCGGGAAGTGAGAGTGTGGATGTCGAAGAAGCGAGAGTGTCAGTGGAAGTTTTGGAAGATGGAAACGAAAGGGTTCACTACTTTGGATCTATCGACGGAGGGATCCAGTCGATTCTTATACCTACCGGTCTCATCCTTAGGGTCCTAAGCTTTTAAGCTCATGCCTTGCTTAAGCGCGAAGCCGGACGATGTCAAGGAAGTGTCAAATCAGACCATCGAAGGCAAGAAAACGCAGAGAGGGATCACGCCTTACGGCCTGACGAAAGAGTTCTCGCTAGCGACAAGGCCTACGACACCTCAACAGACTATCGTGACTCGAGATCCTGTTTGAGTAGTATGTCCGGCCGAAGAGTAAATAAACAATGTAGATACATATGGATCTACGTGGCTTTGTGAGTATGGCTTCATGAGAAGCCCGGCTCGTTGTTGTTGAGAGATTACACCTTTTCGGCTGGTGGCCTTCACAAGGGGAAACCTTGCTTTTTTGGATCGAGGAAGACGGAAACGTACATAGAAAAATCAGAGGCTTTGAGTGCAGGTATGACTCTCTCATTATTTAGAGAGTTCCATGATGTTCTTTACCTCCTTGACATCTAACAGCTAGGATCATCTTACGATACCTAGAGAACCATGTTGACTGAGTCATGCTACTCACGCTTTGCAGTTTCCTGTGTTTCCTATTCTTCATCGTGTTCTTGCCTTCTATTAGTTCCCAACCTTGTCATAGGTAGTCCGTGGCCAGAGCATGAAGAAGACCTCTCACGCTAATGCAGGCAGACTTTGACATCTCTCGCGCATGCCCAACAAACACGATGAGCCTTGAAGGCCAGGACATACATACTACATAGTAAAAGAAAAGGTAGAATAAAGTATATCCATGCAGCAAGCTCTAAGGTCAGCCGGAAGAGTAGACACACACACACGCACGCACGCATAAACAGAGAGAGTCTGTGCTAACTGGAAAAGAAACACGGCTCAACTTCCCGCACTAACTTCATCAACATACCTAGCCTCTGATCATAGCTGAAGAAACTTGCAATTAGCGCGGGCCATCAGTGCGGAGGAGGAGGAGGAGGCGAGGGTTATTTCAGGGGCGTCAGGGTTCGAAACGAAACAACTTCCTTTTACAACGATGGATAGAAACCGAGTAAAATGACAGGGGCATCTCACGAACCCCCTTCCCAGGCTCTTTGAAGTTTCTAGAAGGCCTGAAATATTGATGGCAGGCTATGACGGCTGGTCTGGAGTTTATTTGTCAAGTCGGTGCCGGGAGGCTCTCTATCCAGGAACCAAGGGGGGAAGGACGGAGAAAGACAGGATAATCCGAGGAGAGGCTTTGAAAGTGAATGAGAGATATTGCACAGAGTGATACTGCTGTCATTGGCTTGGCATCGCGGTGTTGATGGAAGGGCATTATGAACTAGACCTCACAGATAGGAACGCTTGTACCCAACTAGGAGTTGCAGAACATGCAGAACACATCTCGCAATAAACACACCTACATACTCCCAACCTTCACCGGCGCCTTTGCTGAATCCCCCCCCATGGCTCGAAATTGCCGGGGCCTGTCACTGACGTAGGTAGGTAGTAGCCGATGGGCGACCCTTTCCAACCATCAATGTGCTAGTCAGGAACCCCCCTGAATTTCCCTAGTATGCCGACTTGGCGATTCCTTCTATGATGAAAGTCCGAGCGCAAGCCCATCCTCTCAGAGGAACAAAACGATGGTCACGATGTTGAAACTAGGCGTCACATCGCCACCTTTCCCCCTGCCTTATAATTGTATAGCTTCAGTGATTGAGCTATCAAATGAGAAACGACGATTGTTTCTCACCTCACTATATGTAGTATCGCAAGCCAAGAGAGAGAAAGGCTTATAAAAGGGAACATCTCTTCTTCTCATCACGTCCAACTTACAACTTCATCCTTCTAAAGAACAGTCCCTCACTTACGCCTCCAAGTCGAGATCCCAACAGCGTTTATTGTCCCTTCTTCTGCGATTCCTCAATCAAACACATCATGTCCGTCCCGAAAAAGTGTCAAGTCCTCGTCATCGGCGGTGGGCCGGCAGGGTCATACGCCTCGACCGTCCTGGCACGCGAGGGAGTCGACGTCGTGACTCTGGAAGCCGACAACTTTCCGAGGTTAGTTATCAACTTTCAACTGACGATTCCTCGACAGAAAAGAGGGCTGATCTCATGATTGTAGGTATCACGTTGGAGAAAGCATGTTGCCTTCGCTTCGTGTATACCTCAAGTTTATCGGGCTGTACGAACGGTTCAACTCGATGAATTGGTATAAAAAGGTTAACTCAACCCCTTTTCTTACGTTGCTTATCAATGAAGATGCTCACAATATCAAAATAGTATGGCGCGAGTTTCCACTTGAACCGAGCACAACCTCCTGGCTGTAAGTCTCATTCCCATCCCCCTATCCCCTTTCTTACAAGTAGCTGGCCCTCTTGAAAAGTACGCGGCGCTAAACCACTCACCTTCTACCCAGTCATCGACTTCGCCACCAAAGACCGCCCAGAAGGATACTCCTGGAACGTGATCCGATCCGAATTTGACGACATCCTCTTCAAGTACGCGGGAGAATGCGGCGCCAAGATCTTCGACGGAACCAAAGTCAACGAAATCAAGTTTGAGTCCTGCGCCGGCATGACGATCCACGGCATGGGCGCCGAAGACATCAACCCTGGCCGACCTGTGTCCGCTACCTGGTCTCGCAAGGACGGCACGACGGGGTCCATCTCCTTTGATTACCTCGTCGACGGTAGCGGGAGGCAGGGCTTGCTGAGCACAAAGTATCTCAAGAACAGGAGCTTCAACGAAGGCTTCAGGAGCATCGCCTTCTGGGGTTACTGGACCGGTTGCGGAAAGACTCATCTGGGGACTTCGAGAGAAGGCTACCCGGTCTTCGAAGCACTCAAAGGTACGACACAGACTCTCATCGTTTATTTTTTTCTCTTCAATCTCTCTCATCGTTTTCTTCTCTCTCTCTCTCTCTCTCTCTCTCTCTGGGGCCACTCACTGACAAGAAATGAGAAAAATAGACGGCAGCGGTTGGTGCTGGTTCATCCCCTTGCACGACGGCACCACTTCCGTAGGCTTCGTCCAGAACCAGAAAATAGCAACAGAGAGGAAGAAGCAACAAGACGGATCGACCAAGACGCTCTACATGGACTCCTTCAAACTCCTCAAAGTCTTCCAGCCGCTCTTCAAAGACGCAAAGCACGTGGAGGAAAAGGGCGTCAAGATGACGTCTGACTGGTCATACAGCGCAACAACCTACGCCCTTCCCTACGCGCGAATCGCCGGAGACGCAGGCGCCTTCATCGATCCCCTCCTGTCGAGTGGCGTGCACCTCGCCTTGACCGGTGGCCTGTCCGCCGCTGCCACCATCATGGCGTCCATGAAGGGTGACCTCGACGAGCAGGCCGCTGCCTCGTGGCACTCCAAGAAGCAATCGGAGAGTTACTATCGCGTTTTCCTGACCGTCAGCGCCTTCATGGAGCAGATCTGGTCTCAGGAGAAGCCCGTGATCCACGATGCTAACGAAGATGGCTATCAGAGGGCATTCCTCACCCTAAAGCCAGGTACGATAATCCAAATCCCCCCCCCCCGCGCGCGTATCAGCGAGAACCTTTGTAACAAGCTGACTGAAAACCCGTCATAAAGTCATGCAAGGTGCCGTCGACGTCCAGAGCGAAAAAGAGCTATCAAAGGCAGACGTCAACAAGGTCCTCGACTTCTGCTCCCACGCCTTCGAGCACTTCGAGCAAGACAAGAAGAGCGCCATCTTCGACAGGCTGCAGCAGAAGGGCATCGACCTCGCCAACCTGGACAACGACATGCATAAGCTGCTGCAAGAGTTCCAGAAGGAGCTCTCGGTCGAGGAGACGAGGGTGCTGGAAAACATCCGGGCCAAGCAGCTGTACAACCAATTCTTTGGAGAAGGCCGGGCTGATCTCGATGCCGTTGACGGCTTGGAACTGAACATGATTAGTGGGAAGCTTACTCTCGTGGCTACTACGGCTTAGTTGGGCCGGCCGCTTCGGCTGCATCAAGGGGGGTGGTTAATAGGGGACGAATCCGAGTAACAAGCAACACAGAAATATGGTACAATAATCGGCTACTTAATTAATTGGTGAGAATCATCCAGAATTTCATGAGACTGTTTTTCTCCTTCGGAAGAGTCCACGTAGGAAGCTGAGCGAGGTCTTCCACCCACCCCCCAAACAGCTTTCAGTGTTTTCTGTACCTCTGTTTCCCCTCGCCGTTGATCGTCACTCACTTTCACTCTTTCCCAAAACAAGCATGAAACAGGGAAATTTGAGCAAAGCATATTTACCAGCAGAAAAGGGAGCTGAGTAGATATGAGCCAGGATCCGGAAAGCGCAGTTTGATGAAACTCTTAAAACGCTCTTCGAGAAGCTGGAGAGCTTCTTCTGGATTTTGAAAGCGCTGAGCGGATTCTTGGAAGAGTATCTTGGTGATTGTAGCTTCGGTGCCGAATTCGCGGCGGAGGATCATGGGTAAAGATCGATCGTGGTCTTCCATAGCGAAAGAAACGATACCCTTTGTCGTTTCTCCGTCGACACGACGGCTGTTGTCGAGGAAATACTTGAGTATCTCCTCTTTCTTCTCGAATAGAGGGCTTGCATCGGCCCATTGGCAAAAGAGTCGATCGATGGTAGCTTCGTCGATGACCGTCGTTTTTCTGCTTCGATCGGAGTTCATATGACTAGTAGTCTCAGCCCGCAGCGTAGATTCGACGAATTCCTGCATCGTGTGATGAGCGAGGGATGTGAATGCTGCTCTTCCTCTTTCTATAGCGCGACGAATGATACAATCACATAGTTCAGTTACGCCCCATGCTCCACCGAGGAAGACTTCAAGTACCCTTGCTTCTGTGACAAAAGATGAGTGAATGTCCGTCCGAGCAGCCCGCTGTAGAGCCAAGTCGACCATCTCGGCCTTGTCGATAGGAGGCTTGAGGAAGACAACCAAGTCTTCTTTCGCTGCTTGAATGGCCGCAATTCTCTCTCTGGCCTCTCGCTCATGGCGCGGTATATGTTCTCTCTCATGGCTGACGAAGTCGAAGAAGCCGATGATCCACTCTTTTAAGCTGAAGTTCATCCAGTGTGCATCGAGAAGATATTTCAGTGTCATTCCTCTGCTCAGGGCATGTCGGATGATGGTATATCTAATGCTGCCTCGGGCCTGGTTGAATTTAGCCCTGCGCGTGAGTGCAAGCCGGACTAAATCAACACCTGCTAGACGAGCCAGCTCAATAAATGAATCAGTCATCTCCACGTTGTGGCCTCGCCTGTCGAGAAGAGTTTGCAGTGCACCATCTCCCATCCTAACAATTCGTTCGAAAACGTCATCGGTAATAGCGATATTGTTCATTGGCTTCCCAAGGAGGAGGAGCTTGACCATGTTCTCGCCTTCGAGCTGGGCCAAGTCAAGGAGCTCTCTCGTGAGCTGGAAGTTGTCGGTCTGTGCGTCGAGGACGGCTTCCAAAATGGGCGTGCCTTGCTTCACAGCCGCCATCATGGTGTCGGCATCGACACATGCCAATCTGCCACGTTCCTTGAGAAATCTCTGGATTTGCTTTCTTGAGAGGCCATATTCAATGACTGCCTGCAATTCCCGACTGTGGAGGCGCCCCGAGAAGAAGATGGCGACAGTATGCAGCAAGTGATTAATCGTTGCCGGACTACTCGACTGGGCTAGACCCGAATTCTCCTTCACAAGATACGTATAAGTATTCCTGGCGACAACATCTTCACTGACGGTATAGCTGGCCTGTATCGCGTCTCGCGCTCTCACGTCCGAGGCCAGATCGAGCAGGGCGTAGACTCTGTCTCGAGCATCAGTTGCCTCGCTCCCTCCGAATCTCCAGAGCAAGGTGAGAAGCTGCTGTTCCTGACTCCACCAAGACGATCTTCTCAATGGTCCGGGCATGATATCAAGCACTGCCCGAAGAGGCTCTTCTACTTCAACCCCGAGAAGTGTGGGCGCGAGAGCAAATGACTTGGTTCCGGTCCATCCCGTGCCACACCCGATAATGGCAGTTTTGGCCTTGGCCACCTCCCGCAAGATCCAAACTCTCTTGAACCACGGCTTCTCCGCAAGTTGACGGAGCCCGCAGCGTTGTGTCTCCAGGAGTTCAACGCGATCTCGGTCAGAGGACGATTGTGACTTGTACCAAGTCTCGAGCCAACGAGGGTCGTAGTGCGACCAGTTCTGAAAGGCGGATCCAGGTGGCACCTTTTCGAACTGCCTTAGGGAAGACATGAGAACCTTGGTTTCGAACGTCCCTGCGCCGAGCCAGATGACAACTGTCTCAGCCTGGGCGTAGATACGACTCATATGCGCAACTTGATGACCTCGCTCTTGCAGGTTACCCTGGTCGATGCAGATGGCATCTATCCAGAGAATCCGATCCTGCTCCCATTGTCTTAGGTGTTGCAGTGCGTCGTAGAGATTCGCCGTAACGGCCAGGACTTGACCGTTAACCATGACTCTGTGTGTAAGATCGTTACGTCCCCAGGTGTATGATAGTGCCTCGTAAGGGATGAGCGTGTCGGCATCATCCATGTAAGCCTGGAAAATGTCGCATTTTATCACCGGCCCAGTCTCTCTCTCGAGCCGTAGCAGCCGAAAGCCGGGCCGATCGAGGTCGAAACGCCGATGATGGAAAAAACTCGCGAGCTTATCCTCGACAACCAGCTTTTGAGGGTCGAGAGAGCACGCAAGGCAGACTGTGTAGGCGGTAGCAGACACCGCAGCAGCGTCAGGATCAATGTCAGGATCAACGTCAGGATCAGCGTCAGAGTCCTCGTGGTCCTGAGGAGTGTCGTAGTAACGACTGATGCCGCACACGACTAGGAAGGGCAAGTGAACTGGTAGAGTTGCCGCCGTCGTCTCGAAGCAGCGTAGGCTATTCTTTATCGCAAGTCTGTCGAGCACTGCTGGCTTCCCAAGGTGTTTCCTGGAGGATCCGAGCACGCCACGATACGCCTGAGGTTGCTGTCGCTCAGCGGTGAAGTGATTATGAAGTGACCTCGATTTCGCGAGACGCTCAAGCCATGAAGCATGACCGCGGCTAGTGTTCATGTACCTCACAGAGGCCCGCACAGCGTGACATGGCCGACCCGAATCACCTTGGATAAAGAGCTGCTGTTTTGCCAACGTTTCGTCGGCGTCAAACTGCAGAACACCATGCCGCTTGCGCTCCGGATGGATGCCGACGACGACATCACCGACACGAGACTCTTGTCTATGAGACACAGTCCCGTCAGTGCTGACAAGGAATCCTGCTCGCACTTCTGGGAATTCTTTGAGCAGGCTGCTGATGATATCTGCAACTGTGACGGGCTCTCTGGCTTGGTCAGATACGCCAGCCACCACGACGTGATGCGCACCAGCCCGGCCAAGACTGTAGCAGACTGCCGTGAGTGGGCGAGTATACTGAGCATGGCGCTCGTCCAGGAAGGCCGTGACCAAGTCGTAGGCTCTGGGAGAGGCTGTCACCAAGGCAACGGTATACCTACTTCGGTCATCTGGCTCCATTTTATTGCTGTAGATGAGTCGTTCTTTTCAGTCGAGGCAGTTAAGTGCGAGATCTTGAGGCAGGAGAAGTGTCCGCTTCCTTCTCCTCCTCAAATACAGATACATGGTTGCTGACGAAAAGAGTGAGGCGGAGGCAGCTGGGCCATCCAGTAAGAAGCCGTCGTTGTCCAAGAGGGGGTAAGAAGTCGATGAGGACAGGAGAACAGAGAGGCGGAGGCAGTGTGGCTATGCTCGAGACATACGAAGGCTGAGCAGCGGTACTAGACGGGCTATGACAGGTATATCGTTCGTTCGACTCGCCTATAAAAGTTGACGAATAGGATCTTGCAGGCGTAAACTAAAAGAACCGCCCCAGTCCTTATTGATGAGAATTCGGAACCCGTCGGATGGCCTCAAGCAGTTGCTAGGAAATCAGTCAGCACTGCAGAATCCCGACTCAGGATATAGCGCTACACGGTCTAGATGAAGTCGTCTTATTATTCCCGTTCTATAGCAGACACGCAGAGGTCAGTATGAGGATCACATTCATCACTCGATAACCTTGACCAAGTATCACAAGTGAATAAAGTGAAAGACGAGGGAGATAAGGTGAAAGACGACAAAGAAGCCTTCGCTACCTTACAAGTCTCTTTAGCACAGAGCCTAGTACCTATTATTATCCACGAGCCCCGGATGGTCACTTCATCTATTCGCAGAGTCGTGATCAGAGGTATCTCTATACTATAGAGCCCTGGCAAAAATTATGCCTGTGCTATGTTCGGCGCACCTAGGAAGAGAAATGGGGACAACGAGATTCAGACCAGTACTTAATTTTCTAACTCGCCAGAAGAACCATTGATGCTGATATAGTATCTTGCAGTCTATCCGTTCGTCAAGTATCCAGCTCGATCTAAGATAAACCAGCCAACCCCCATCGCGGACAAGTCGGCCTTGCTTTGCCAGCATTCCCGGAGATGAATCAAACGCTTTTTTAATAAGGAAAAAAAAAATTAAAAGATAGGAAATAAGTTGTGGTGAATGGTAGGAACGCGTCAAGCGTCCCAAGATAGGCTTCTCCTTAGACGGCGGAAAGGGCGCGGTGACCCAGGAGCTGCTCCGCCTGGACCGGGACCGCCTAGACCGGGACCGCTTCGACTGGGACCGCCTGGACCGGGACCTCCTGGACCGGGACCTCCTCGACTGGCACCGCCTTGACCGGGACCTCCTCGACTGGCACCGCCTTGACCGGGACCGCCTAGACCGGGACCTCCTCGACTGGCACCGCCTGGACCGGGACCTCCTGGACCGGGACCGCCTAGACCGGGACCTCCTCGACTAGGACCGCCTGGACCGGGACCGCCTTGACCGGGACCTCCTCGACTGGGACCGCCTCGATTGGGACCGCCTTGACTAGGACCACCTCGACTGGGACCGCCTGGACCGGGACCGCCTTGACCGGGACCGCCTTGACCGGGACCGCCTTGACCGGGGGCGCCGCCTGGAAGAGGAAGGCGAGCAGGGGGCCCTTTGCCTGGACTACCAGCACCGCCAACACCGCCAGGAGAGCCCCCCGTGGGTGATTGCCCATCGCGCCCAGTGGGAGGGAGCGCAGGCGGCCCTTGGTTCCCGGGCTTCTGTCCCTGGTTGTTACTACCCAGGGGTGTATTTGGTAGAGACTGACCAGTGCCAGTCTTCTGTGGAATGATATTTTTGCCGCCTGATATCTTTTGACCATCCCTTGGCCCCTTTTCATTAAGGTCGTTGAGCCTTTCTGTGAATGCTCCTTTTCCATTCTGCCCTTGCCCGCTAGGGTTGCTGCCACCGGCACCGGGCAGGCCCTGTCCGGTTCCTTGTTGTCCGCCCCCTCTCTGGTCGTTCGACTTGCTGCTATTACCAGCACCTGGACGGGTTTGTCCCGGCTGTCCCTGTCTATTCTCTCTCTGGCGATCCGGGTTGCTGCCACTGGCCCCGGGCTGGTTTTGTCCAGGCTGTCCTTGTCCATTCCCTCTCTGGTCTGTCGGGTTGCTGCCATCGGCACTGCGCGACTTTCGTCCGGCTCTTCCTTGTCCAGTCTCCCCCTGGCTGCCCGAGTTGTTGGTAACGGTACCGGACGGCTTTTGTCCCGGCTGTCCTTGTCCATCCTGTCCTTGTCCATTCTTTCCTTGTCCATTCTGTCCTTGTCTATTCTCTCTCTGGCGGTCCGGGTTGTTGCCACCGGCACCGGTCTGGCCCTGTCCGGTTCCTTGTTGTCCGTCCCCTTTCTGGTCGTTCGAGTTGCTATTACTGGAGCCTGGCTGGGTTTGTCCCGACTGTTCTTGTCCAGTCTTTCTTTGGCCGTCCGTTTTTTTGCCAACGGCACCGGGCTGCTCCTCTCCCGGCTGTCCTTTTCGATCTTCTCTGTTGGCTTCGTCCTTCTTCGGGTCGTCTTTTCTTGGAGCATCTTTCCTTGAACCGTCTTTCTCAGTCGCAGCCTCTTTTTCTTTCTTATCTGCATTGTCTTCCCTCGTCCGACCGTCGATTTCAGTAGCGGGCTGTCCTTGTGTAGGCTGTTGTGCGCCGTCTCCTGGTCTCGCTGTTTTGGAGTTTTTGAGTTTGTCAGGGCCAGTACTTTTACCCTTGCCATCGATCTCATTCAAGGAGGGATCCTCCCTATCCGGATCGATCGTCTTTTTTGGTTGCGGAGGGTCGGTAGACTCGACAGGCGTCGCCGACTGGTCTGGTTTACCTGGCTCGATGGGAAGCTCCCTAATCCCACCTCGCCCCTTAACCTGCTCTTCCGGGCCCTGCTGGCGACCTGGCTGATCCAAGGACGGATTCTCGAAGATGACGGGCTGGATGATAGTTTTACCGTCGATGACCTGCGTCGGCCCAGGCTGGGTTATAATCTCTGTGATAGTTTCGCGAAATTCCCCGGCTGGGATCGGCTGACCATCGCTGGGAAGTGGCTGCACTTCACTGGGGAATGGCTGACCGAGGTCATTTTCCGAGATGATTTCTTCGAATCCTGGCCCGCGAACGATCTTGACGATAGTTTCGACTGGAGGACTGGGCGAGAAGGTCTGAAAGCCGTTGCTGTCCTGAGCGAATTGTCCAAAATTCGGGTCAAAAGTTGCTTCGTTCGGTTGAGTTGATATCTCATTTTCTTCCGGAAGACCCTCGACTTTTGCAAGACATTGCGCCTGAGTTTGGAAGCCCCATCTCTCAACAAACATCGTGTTGGGAGGCTCCCGATCAAACTGTAGGCAGAATATCCGAGTCGAGCATGACTCCGGAGTACTGTCAGATCCACAGCAGTCATCTTCCTTCGTTCCATTTGCAACGAAGCTAAGCGGCGAGGTCACTGCAGGTTCGCCAAGTTTTTCTGGATCGGGGTCGTGATCGTCAAAGCACAACGAAGAGGTGTTATATACGACTTTGAACCGGGGAATCTTGTTGAGAATCTTCTCCCGAGCTTCTGCTTCTTGGTCCATCGACTCGCAGAATATCTTCGTGCCACAAACTTCGTCTGTAGCTTGCTGGACTGTGTTGCTGTCGAAACAATTCGCTCCATCCAGTGGGTTCGGGAAAAAGGGCAGTTTGCCGTTCGAGGCAGTAACTGCGGTGAGACTGCTGATTATAATAACGAGGGCCTTCATCTTGCCGTGGTGGTGGCCCGAGGTATAACGAAGAGCTCGGAACGAATGGCTCAGCGGAGATGAATGCAGCGGCTAAAAGATAGTAGAAGTATCAAACTCCAACGAAATTGAAATTACATATAACCAGATGCGTCTTCACGGTAATGATCACAAGATAAGCAGCTGGAGGGTTCATTTTATATGGAAAAGCACATATGTGATGCGACTCGTAGCCAACATCGTAAGGAGTCGTAGCAGACATGGCTAGCCTTGAAACGAGGGATGGAACGGCAGCCTAGAATGACTTGCCGACAGCGAGGAGTCAGATTGCCTCTAGCTAGCTCAGGTCCGAATGACCAGACGATATGAACTTCAAAGGGTCTCTAGAGAATCCTCGTCGTACGGATTGTGGAGCACGACCTATCAAGCATCTGGTCAGGCTATAGCCGCCGAGCCCGGTGCTTCAGGTATAGGGACTCCCGGGGAAGGCGGAAACTGACGATCAGACGACTATTCGCACTTCTACTCGCCTCACCATGTCCACCATCTTATAGCAACATACTTGGCGGCGAGTCGAGTGGCGAGGCCGAATCAGAGTTGTGATCCGCAGCCCGATCTCAGGTGAGACGCTTTTTGACAGGAAAGATGTGAAGTTTTCCGTCTGGTCTTTGTAGAAGGGATTTTCCCAGGACGAGATGTTTCAACCGTTTCTAGGGTCCATAGAAATGGTAAATAAGCCATCTATCATCGGTTGTATGTGGCTCTCTTCCTCCGCCTCTACTTGCCCTTGACATGCTACCCCGGAAAACACTGAGTCGAGTACACATTGTAGGGCTGGCCAACAGCGGAGACACTCGGTCAAGGCTTGTTTCGAAAGTGGCCCGGGCACCGACGAGCCCGGACCTGAAAATAGGCAAGCGAGCTATCCTGACTCGCCCACGCCGGATTGCGTGCGAGAAGCCGGCCGATAAGATTTCCCTAGACACGAAGGATAGTTGAGGCCCAGAAGTCTGCTGAGACAGTGAGTTAATACGATGATTTTTCATCAAATTGATGTAGACCAGAATATTCGATAGACAGCGAGTCCAACATCCATCAGATTCATGAGGTGCAGGACGTCGGTCGTCAAAGCAAACGATGACTCATCAAGTCCCACTTGCGGCTATCCGCAAGGCTGAGTCCTCGGTAGCCAGGTACTAGGTACTCCTCCACATCTGTATGACAGCCTCGCGTCCAAACACAGACTAGCGCGTCGCAAAAACAAAGAAGCTCCGCCAGCGCCAGCCTCCTCTCCTCTGCTCTGCTTAGCTACCTCTAAATCAGGAGCTCACAAACAAAGAGGCCAAAGAACCGCGTCTTCCCTCCTTTCTCCCTCTCCAAACGTCAAACGACGACGCGCCTGATCACGGCCCGAGCCTCGCTGGGCGAAGCTCAAAGCCGACGACGATAAAAGACGCGCCCGCCCCCCCCCCCTCCGCGCCACATTCGGGCTCGTCGAGCTTCGCCATGGCCTTTTCGCACTCGACGCCGGTACGGCCTGTGCCTGGGGCTTTTCTCAATACCCCTGTCGCCGTATCGAGACTTCAGTCCGCGTCGGATCCTACTCGTCGGCAGTTGTTCTCCATGGCTGATAGCAACTCGAGTCCCGCCGTCGGCGCCGCATCCGATGGCGCGTCCACCGTCGCGTCCGCCTTGGCACCTCCAGTCGACGCCGATGCCTCGTCCCAGTCTGGTCTCGTCGCCACCGCACCGTTGCCGCCTTCCAGGCCCGCAAACGTGCCGCCGATTCTAAGGGCCGCCAAGGCAATCAATTCCTGCTTGCAGCTCGACGAGAGCTTCCCAGACCTCGACTCTTATTGCAGACGTTTGTACCCTCTCCGCCGTCCGAGTCTGCATGCGCTGACATCTCTCTCTAGAAGGCGCCTCCTCCGACTACGAGCTCCCTTCCGCAGACTCCTCATGGGTGCCTTTTCACAAGACGAACATGTATCCGATACCCAACCAGGTCTTCGACCACTACAACGCCGGTGAGCTGCAGACGCTCATGGGCCTCTTTGCCGAGATAAACCACGCCTGGGTCGCCATCGATAATTCGCTCTTCCTCTGGGACTTTACCCACCCCGATCCAGAGCTCATCGGCTTCGAGGACCAGCCACACACGATCCACGCCGTGGCGCTGGTGCCTCCGAAGCCCGGCATTTTTGTCGACACCATTACCCACATCCTCGCCGTCGCTACCTCATCTGAGATGGTCCTGCTTGGCCTCTCTGCCACCGACACTCCCGCGGGGACCAAGTCCGTCGCCCTATATCAAACCAAGATGAACCTGCCGCTTCGCGGTGCCGACGTGCGCCTCATTCGTGGCTCCGCAGACGGCCGCATCTTCTTCGGCGGCAGTGGCGACGTCGACGTCAACGAGCTCTACTATCAGTCAGAAGAGAGATGGTTTTCCAGTCGCTGCGGTAAGATCAACCATACCAACCCTGGCTGGTCGTCCGTCGTCTCGCTGCAGTCGACCTTTTGGTCCCAAAAGGGGCCCGAACACCTGGTGGACATGGCCATCGACGACACGCGCAAGCTACTGTACACCCTGTCTAGCAAGTCGACCATCCGTACCTATCACATGGAGGCCCCTGATCACCTTAACAAGGTCATCGAAAAGGACAAGGTGCACTGCCTTCGCGACATCGCTCATATGATCACCCAGTCGAAGCTGCTCAACGACCGGATGAACATCGTCTCCATCAGCCCCATATGCAAGCAGGAGGCAGCCAAACTGCACCTCATGGCCCTGACTGACACAGGCTGCCGTATCTTCCTGAGCGCTACTAGCGCCTCGTCGTATCTCTACGGCTCGCAGTCCAACATGGCGCCGCAGAGTATGCAGGTCCAATTCATCAAGTTTCCCCCGAGCGAGAATCCGCGACGTTCTGGTCAGTCGTTCTCGTCGGGACAAAGTGGCGAATCCGTCGTCGACCTGGATTCCACGATGCTGCTGGCGAGCCGGCAGGGCGTCCGTTTTGCACCGGGTTACTTCCTCGACTTTGTGGGCAGTGGCGAGAACGCCAATACCGACACCCTCTTCGTCTCGGCCCCCGAATCCGGCCGGATCAAGCGGCCTTCCTCCACCGTCCCGCAACGCTACTTCGAGCAGGCTACCTGGATCGACATCGGGAGCAGGGCCGAAGCCGTCGGTCTCATGACGAAACCCTTCTCCGCCGCCCCTCAGCCGCTCGGATTCGGCAACGAGCTGGCCGTGCAGTTCGATGAGCCACCGTGCGAGTTCGCCGTGCTCACCAACACAGGCGTCCACGTCATTCGGCGACGCAGGCTGGTGGACACCTTCGCCGCGGCCATTCGGGACTCTCCCGGGGACGAGGCTCTGGATGCCGTCACGCGCCGTCTGATCCAGCTCTATGGCCGCGTCGAGACGGTGTCGACCGCCCTGGCAGTCGCCTGCGGTCACGGCGGGGACGCGAAGCTCGGGACGGCGAGGGCCATTGACCAGGCAACGCAGGACCGAGCCCGGGGGCTGTTCGTCGACTTTGGCGGGCAGCCGACCATCACGGAGACGGACGGATCGGCGTTGACGACGGAATCGGTCAGGCCGTCCTCGCGCCACGACGCCTTGGCGCTGTATCTGTCGCGACTCGTGCGCAAGCTATGGAAGGCGCGCGTCATCAGCGTGGGCGTCCCGGCCGCCGGAGGCTTCGTCGTCGCCTCTGCCGTGCCGCTGGAGAAGCTCGGGGATACGCAGCGCAATCTCGAGCGGCTAAGCAAATTCATCGAGTCCAACCGCGGCCTTATCCAGGGCATGTCCGGGCCGGCCGACCTCCAGCGAGTCACGAGCCGGCAGGAGGAGGTGGCGTTGCAAGTTGAGCATCAGGCGCTCCATGCGCTGCAGAAGCTGATGGAGAGCATCTCCGAGGGCATCTCCTTTGTGCTCATGATGTTCGACGAGCGGGCGACGGACATCTATGCCCGACTAGACGACGCAGCGCGGCAACGATTGAGGGAGTTGACGTACGAGAAGCTGTTTTCGCAGCCCGACGGCAGAGACCTGGCCAAGCTGCTGGTCAAGGCCATCGTGAACCGCAACATCGAGAGCGGATCCAACGTCGAGACGGTGGCGGACGCCCTGAGGAGGAGGTGCGGCAGCTTCTGTAGCCCAGACGATGTCGTCATCTTCAAGGCTCAGGAGCAGCTGAAGCGGGCGTCGGAGCAGCCGCTCAACACCAACATCTCACGAAGCCTCTTGCACGAGAGCCTCAAGCTGTTTGAGAAGGTCGCGGGCAGCCTGACGCCGGCAAACCTGCAGACGGCCGTGGCGCAGTACGTCGACCTCAAGTACTACGCCGGCGCCATCCAGCTCTGCCTTGTGGTGGCGAGGGACAAGGATAGGGGCAACTCGGCCCTCTCGTGGGTCAACGACGGGAGACCGGCCAACGACCCGCGTGCCGCCGCTTTCAACGAGCGAAGGCGATGCTACGATCTGATTCACGACGCGCTGCAGCACCTCGACGCCGAGTCCAGCAAGGAGCCTGAGATGGTGGACGGCAAGTTGACGCTGATCGCGACCAAGAGGCTCGAGGCGTACGACGTCGTCAACGGGTCGGACGACGAGGTCTTCCACTTTGATCTGTACGAGTGGTACATACAGCAGGGCTGGACGGACCGCATCCTGGCCATGGACTCCCCGCACGTCGTCACCTTCTTGAAGCGGCTGGCCGACACGAGCGCGGAGCACGCGGACCTGCTGTGCCGCTTCTACACCAACCGCAGCCGCTTCTTCGACGCGGCAAAGGTCCAGGCCGACCTGGCCCAGTCTGACTTTAAGCTCGGCATCAAGGATAGGATCAGGCTGCTCAGCCTGGCCAAGGCCAATGCGAGCGTCGCGACCGTCGGCGTCAGCCGCAAGGATCAGCAGACACTGACTCACATGGTCAGCGAGCAGCTAGATGTGGGAAATATCCAGGACGAACTCTTGGGCCGACTGAGGGAAGACGAGAGGATCGACCCCGTGAGGAGGGAAGAGGTTATAGAGGAGCTTGATGGAAAGTTGATGGATCTGTCAGAGGTGAGCCGCCCCCTGAACTGGACTCCGAACCTCCGCGACGAGGCGTGCTCCGCCGGCTGACAGCGAGTTGCAGCTCTTCAACCAATACGCGGATCAAGCTGGCTACTTCGATCTGTGCCTCCTAATCTACCACGCGGCAAACTATCGCAACCCCACTACGATCGCGGGGACGTGGGGGCAGTTGATCAATGCGACGCACGCCGAAGTGGTGTCGAGGCTCGAAAATATGAAGCCAGGGATGCCTCCGCCGCCTATGCCGTACGAGGCGGTGTCGACCAAGATCCGGATCATCGCTCACCGCACGTCACTGGACAGCACGGTATTTCCAATTGAGACGCTGCTGACGGAACTGAGCCGATACGCGGTGGCCTATCACCAGGACGCCACAATCGGGGCGGACCCGACGTGGCCGGTGCAGCTGTTCCTGGCGCTGGACGTCTCGCACGATGTGATCGTGAAGGTACTGGAGAACATGCTGGACACGCAGGACTACGGGTTCAACGGCGTGATCCGCAGTCGAATCGTGGAGATGGTGGTCTACGTCGTCAAAAGCTGGGTGGGCGAGGTGCGGCGGCGCGGCGGCACCGACAAGGGCGGCTCCATCGGCCCGTGGGTGAACGAGTTGCTGATGAGGTGCGAGGACGCGCTGCCGCCGCCGGGGCAAGGCAGCAACAACGGGGGTGCCGACTTGGCCGACGTGAGGCGGGAGCTGAGGACGCTGCGAAGAGAAACGTCTGGGCTGATGGAGAGGATGTCGATGGGTAGCAGCATGAGGTTCTTGTGATGAAGCGAGAGTGAGTGTGTATAAGGGCGCCAACGGTGTTGGGGTTGATGATTTGTGTGCGGCTCGCGAGAGACATTTGCATAGCATTGATGCTTACAAAAAAGGTCGGCTGTAGCTATAATATTAGGAGAACATGAATCTAGGTCAGTAGATCTTCTCTCAAGGGCCTCCTCTCCCTCTATTGGGGTTTCTTATTAGAGGCTCAGGAGTCAGGGCTCAGGGGCAGCCGCATAAAAGGGGGGGAAGGGTTATATTAGAAAGGAAGGACCTGGTCGACATTATATAACCTACTATAATACGAAGAACTCCGTAAGAAATCTTTAACGCTAAAATATTAAAGAATTACTACCCTAATAACGATTACTTTTCTCTCTTAATAATAGCTAGGAGCCTTTAAAGCTTTCCTTATAGATAAGGATTAGATTATATATATATTTAAGGTTTTCCGACTATTAATTAAGGATTTTAAAACTTATAATTCTCCTATATATATACTTATATTTATATTCTTATATATATTTCTCTTTTATATATATATTTTTTATTATATAATCTTTTAATCCCGATTATAATTTTTTAAGTTCCTAATAGTTAAAAACCGCTATTTTAATTATTTTAAAAACCTAGTTATTTTTTAATAATTAATTAATAGAATATCTTCGGTTTTTAAAGGTTATTATTAAAAAAAATAAGTTTTAAGAAAAATATTACCCTTATTTTAAATTCTAATTAATAAATCTAATAATTATTATTTATAAGCCGAATAAAAAATATAAAACTATAGGAATAGATTTAAGGCTATAAAGAATTCCTATAGGAATTATAATATCCCCTTATTATAAATACTAATATTATTTTTATTAATAAATAAGATTATAAATATAAATAATAATAAATATAAACTAATATTTATAAAAAAGAAAAAGCCGAATAAACGAAACTCTAATAAAAAATTAAAAAACTAAAGTATTAGATTAAGAATATAGTTAATAAAAAGATCCTTATTATTTATTATTATAATAAAAATAATTTAAATATATAATATACTAAAATTAAAACTATATATAAGCCTTCGGATATATAGATTAAAATAGAAATCTATAATAAATACTTAGTTATACTCGATATTAAAAAAGCCCTAAAGAATTAATATTTTTAGCTTTTTTAATAATAGAAAATTATAATAAAAGTATAGACTAAGGGAATCTTATAAGTATTAGATAAATATACTTAGGTTTTAGACTTTTTTAAAACGGTTTATTAATATAAATATTTTATATCCTAAGTATAGAATTTTAAGAAGAATAATTATACTAATATTATAGGATTTAGTATTTAAATATTTATTAAGTCGTTTATATTATACCTTAAGAGTATTCCGAATACTTAAAATACTATAAAAATCGATAAAGGAGTATTCTTATTAATTTATAATAGTTAGAATAATAATAATAATAATAATTCCTAGAATAATAATAATAATAAAAACGATAATAGGAAAAATAATAATACTAATTATAATACTATTAATAAAAACTTAAAAGATTAGTATTCTAGAAAAAATAACTAGGATTAAATTAATAAGTATTAACCTAATAATAAAAGGAGGTATAATAATTATTAAGGATACGATAAAGGAAGAAGGGAAAAACGTAATTATCCTATAGAATATAGCTTAAATAAAGGAAAATACCCCCTATACCCTTTATATAATTCGACTATATATAAAAAAGAGCGTTATTATACGCTCTATAATAATATACTAGTATAATAATAGGATATATAAAGTATAAGGATTACGTAGGAAAGGCTAGTATAAGGAAAAATAGGCTAAAACGATAACTAGAATAAATCCTCTTTTTCCTACTTATTATATAAAAAAAAGTAAGTTTTAACGACTTTTTATATATAAGATATAGGCTTAATACTTTCTATAATAGAGTACCCTCTTTATAACTTTATAATCCTCGACTCTAGTATAATAATTTATATTTTTAATAATATTTTTCGCTTTACGAATTTCTATAGGGTAAACCCTAGTAATTTTATTTAGATAGGAAACGTATAAATCCTAATTTAGGAATATAAAAACGTATAACTAAGCGTATCGATTAGGACTAGTAGTATACTTAGCGCTAGATTAAGATAATATAAGAGTAATAATTCTCCTCCGTACTCTATATACGGAGAGCGTACCCTAATAGGCGGCTATAAGCCCTATAACTAAGGGCGACTATATTATATAATCCTTCCCTTCCTAATACCTCTATACGCTTATACGTATATTCTCCTATAGCCTCCGTATATTCTAATAAATATATATTATAGTATTATGCCTTAAAGATTACTACCTATAGTAATCCTATATATATTATCCTATTAATCTATTCCCGATATATAAGGAAAACGAACGAGAAGGAAAAGTAAGAAAAAGGAAAAACGCGAGGGAAAGGGCCGATTATCTTACTCGCTAATTACGGCGGGATTAGCGTATAATAGGGGCTTACCGCGCCTTAAAGGTATTAATTACTCCTTATAAAACGGCGGTAGTATTAACCTACTAATCGTTATTAGCTCCCTAACCTTTTTAGCGGACTAGATACTATCGGTAAGGCTTACCTTATCCGAAGTATTAATTTTTAACGCGTATAATATAGTTAATCTCGTAATATATATTTTTCTCGCTAATAGCCTTCGGTAAATCCTATACGGCCTTTATAGCCCTGGGCTCCTCGTCTTTAAAATAGCCCTTATAAGCGGGTTAAAGGTACTTAATAGATATTACCGGGTAAATACGGGCGTATATAGGTAAATCGAGCTCCGTAGCTAAGGGGTTAATTATCCGCTTAATAACGTATAAACCCTTATACTATTATAATTATTTCTTAGAGGGTCGTCTAGGCGTATAATATCCTTTATAAAGCCTAAGGTAGACCTTCTACCTAGGCTCTAGAAGAATTAGCTAGTATTTTATATTATACTACCGTTTAGCCCTTATTATAACTAGGTTTATTATAAAGTTCGCTTAGTAGCGAATAGCCTCCTATAAGTATAGGATATCGTTTACTAAGGTATTATTAGCGGACTCTATAGGCGTGTATAGTAAATACCCGAATAAATAGGCGTAAGCCGTTATCTTAGTCCCTAAATTATATACGGAATTTAGGTTCTATTATAAGGCGGGTATTAATAACTTCTAATCGATTATCGGCTCTTTAACGTATAATAAGTAAAGGGTAATCTTAATAGTCTAATTATAGTACTTAGATAGGCCGTTAGCCTATGGATAATACGCTATAGTTATAGTAATCTTAATTCCGAATACTAACTAGAGCTTATACTATACGTCCGAATTAAATTTATAATCGTAATCGCTAATAATAACTAATAGTATACCCTAGTTATAAAGAAGAAACTACCTACTTAGCGTTTATCCCTAATCTATAGCGTTATACGTCGAATAGCCGGGAATTAGTAACGTTCTCTTACTAAAGAGGTATATAACTATTAAAAGGAAGTTAAATATATCGAAGCCTTTTATAGCCTAGGGAGAATCTACGGAATCCATCGGAGGAAGGTTAGTAATAAAGTCTATTATAATACTTTTTATAGGGATTCTAGGGGCTCTAATTAGCGTATAAATCCCGGCGGTAGGCTATTAGTCTATCTACCTAAGGTAGTAGGCTTTATAGGCGGTAATATATTTCTTTATACGCTTCGTTATATCCTAGATCGTATATGCCTTAAGGTCTTAGAGTATATAAACCTCTCTAAAGTAATTCCGCTAATCGTACGCTATTATAATAATCTTATTAGCCTTATAATACGGTATATATAAATACTCGTATCCTATCGAAGTCTAATAATATAATAGACTATCCTATAAGAAAAAGGGGATACCCTACCTTTTAGCCTTCGTAATTTAAGGGGCCTAAGAAAAAATAATAGTATCCTTATAGCTTTTAAGTATATTAATAATCTTAGAGAAATATATATCTAAACGATAGCCTATAGAGAATACTTTTTTAATAGCGGGATTTATAATCGCCTTAGAAACGATAAAGGTATAATCGAGTATTTAGAAGTCGGGGTTTTTACGTTCGAGAAGACTATTAATCTTAGGCGTAGTTAATCGACTTAGGGCGTCGAGGATAAAGTTCTTTTCCCCGGGTAGGTAATAAATCTATAGATCGTATTATAAGAGATAAATACTAATAATAATAAGACGGTAGTTAGCGCGGTTAGTATTAATAATACTAAGGGTATACTTCTTATAGATTTACTTTATAGTAGAATAATCTATTAGGATAACTAAAGGGAGTATATTCGACTATACTATAACCTATATCTTTTTAACTACTTAAACGAGGTAGCTAACCTTAAGTTTAAAGGGTTTATAGGACTATTCGGTAGAGGTTAATTTATAGGAAAGAAAATAAATAGGCTTTATAGATTTAACTAGAATAGGATTACCTAGTTATTATTTATTATTATAAAGATAATAGAATATAGTTATAAAGCCTTATTATAAAGAGCTATCGAGTTAATAAAATAAACGATAATCTAGGTTTATATAATAAAGTATATAGTAGGAGGCGATATCCGCTTAAATAGCGTAGAAGGTATCGAATTCCTACGGAGTTAACTTAAACGAGGCGGAATATATAAAGGCTTTCCGTTTTTATAACTCTCCTATAATTACCCTATTAATATTACGTCTATAGTATAGAAGAGCGATTTTCTAGGCCTATAGGGGCGCGATAATCTAACTATAGTATAGAATTATAAATCTTAAAAAGCTAATTATACTAATATAGTTTTTAAGATCTTATAGAGTTATAAGGAACTAAAGTAAGGTAAATACTATAATTCTCTCGGCTAAAAAGCTTATACTAAGTCTATTAATACGATAACCGAGTAATTATACGGAAGGGTAGTTAATCTACGACTTCTTCGGATTTATCGTAATATTAAGACTATCGAAAAGGCTAAAGGCGGTAGCTAAGTACTTCCGATAATCTTCTATAGTCTATAAGAATATTATAATATTATCGATAAAAGTATAATAAAATAAGCGGTAATAGTATAACTTATAGTTTATATATCTCTAAGCGAACGCTAGGCTATTATAAAAGCCTATAAGCGCTATAGTAAACTTTTTAAGGCTATAATAACTCGTAATCGTAAAGTATTCCTAATATTCTTTATAAACCCTAAACTAATAAAAGAATTATAAGGCGTCGATAATAGTAATAAAACGATTACCTTAGATAGCGTATATAATATCCTCTTATAATAATAGTAGATAAGAGTCGGGAATTATAACCTTATTAATACTATATAAGTCTACGATAATATGGCCTTTTAGCTACCTATTAACTATTCTCTAAACGATAAAGACTAGGGAAGTAAAGGGGGTTAGCCCTTTAACTTACTCTAGTCGGCCCTAATAATATAAACGATCGTATATTTTATCGATTAGGTTATAATTTTTAATACCCTATAGATAGGGTTATTATATAACCTTCTACCTATACTAATCTAGAGCGAGTAGTACCGAGAATTCTTCTCCGGGTTCGAGGTACGTATTGCCTATATCCTCCTAAAGACGATAATAGTACTTAATAATACGTAGAAAACCCTACGTAACTAAGGGGTTTTTATTATATATATAGCTCCTAAGACTACTAAGAACCTCCGGTAGGTCTATAGGCTTTTATACGAGCGGGAGGCTATACGCGAGCTCTTTAGTCGGGACCTCCTCGACTAGTACGAATTCTATAGGGGCGATTACGGGCTTCTAACCCTACGTATAGGCAAAGATAGTATTAGAGAGCGGTATTAATAAGGGGTTAAAGGATAGTATTAGAGGAGTCTTAGTAATAAAGGATTCGGTAGGCCTACTATTAATAATACCTTCGTTCTAAATACTAAGAAGTATTAGGTCGATATCGACTCCTAACGTAATACTATTCTCTATTAAGAGTATAAGGCCCGATTATATATTATAAAGAAGGGTAAATCCTACCGGAATAGACTCGATAATAAGAAAGCCCGAGTCCCTTTACTCTTCTAGGTATCCTAACTTAATCTTCTAATCGAGAATAAGCGGCTTATCCGACTAATTATAAATAGTAATTACCTATAGAGTCTTCGAATCGACGATAATATATAGAATACTAGGTAGAATACTATAGAAAGAGAAAGACCTTCTAGATAGAACTTCTTTTTATTTAGTAGGAATTATAATTATACTACCTACTAGGATTATTATTTTCCCTTAATATTAGACCTTCTTTATAACGTTAACCCGAGGCTTATCTATAAAGAATAGAATCTTAAAGTCGGCTAGGGTACCGAAACGAATCGTTATAGTCCTATAATCGATATTTCCTTAATAAGGCTAGAGGAAGGTATTACCTAGTAAAGCTCCGGCGCTTAGGTTATTAATAACCTATCCTAAGGCGGTAAACCTAAAGAATCCTACGGGCGATCTATCCGATTTAAACCCGTAGGATAGGAAGGAGAAGGTAGCCTAAATCGTATAAATAAGAGGCTTTCCTAAAATCCCTTTAATCGGTATAGGCTTCCTTTCCTCGACCTTATACTTAAAATTCTAAATAAATTTATAGTTAATAAGCGGATTCCTATAGCCTATATCGGGATAAACTTCGAAGCTAGGTTTATCGGGTATAGCCTATACCTTAATACGGAGGTACGAGTAGGAATTAATTCCTTATATATTAGTTTTAGCCTTTACTAGCTTAGGGATATAAATTACCTTAGAGTCGGTAGTCTCCGGAGCTTTTACCTTACCCTACCTTCGATAAATAAGCTAGCCTACCTTAGTCGAGTTCTATAAGTATTTATATAGGCTATTTTCCAAAGGAAACTCGCGATAATAGTAGGAGTACTTATAGGCCTTAGGGCCTTACTTAGTCTCCTAGCGGATTCTCTTCGGGCTAATATAATCCTTTATAATAATATACTTATCTAGGGTAATAGTAATAGGAAATCGTCGGCTATATTTACCGTATTAGTAGGCTCCTTAAGGGTTACCTTCTTAGGCCTTAATAAGGAAGGCGTATCCCGCGTTTTCTTCGGGGGTATCCTCCTCGGATAAAGCGGACGAAGCGGACGATAGCTCGTCTTCCCCTTTACTAGTATTAGGTTCGTCGACTTAGTATTTATCCTCGAAATATACCTTCTTCTTTTTTTTTTCTTCGATATAGTTAATACGGCTATAACGATAGGAATTATCGCTATAATACTAGGAATTATCGTAGTTATATACGTCTTAGTTCCTATAATTATAATACCCTCCTCGATCGCTATTATAATAATATCCTTAGTTATTATTATAATAATATCCTTAGTCGTAATTACGTTTTTTTTTACGCTTCTCCCCCCCCGAAAAAGGTTATTAATCCTTATAATTACCGCCGGATTTATAGTCTTCCTATAGGGATTTAGCGGTAAGTATTTTATTAAACTTAAGATACTATTTAAGGTACTTATTAATATACTCTTTATAGGACTCGATATCTTGAATCTAGTAAATTAAGACTATATAACTCTTTAGAGGCTCGAGTTCTTTTACGATCTTAATAATAATAAAAGGGAAAATAATCTCGAGAATCGCCTTATCGGTTATAATATAAAGCTACTAGGCGAGAGAAACCTTATACTATAACTAGTAAGTTAAAAATATTGTCTTATTAACCTATATATTAATAGTATATTTAGCGCTATAAAGTTCTCGCTAAACTTATATAATTAGGCGGTAGAATCGCTTCTAAAAACGCTTTATAAAGTAATTAAGGGTACTAAAAGTAAGCTTTTAGCGCTATTCGAAGTTTAACTCGGCTATATACTACGTAAGTATAGCGCCTATAAGAAATAAAAGGTAAAATAGGCAAAGAGTATAAGCGTTATTAGATTTATAAATACGAAGGCGTTTATAGAAGAGATTAACGTTAGTAAAGGCGACCTTTCTATCCTTACCGGTAATAATACCTATTCTATTAGGGTCTAGGTAGTCCGGATAGAAGGTATTAATATTATTTCTTTTTAGCCTCTTATTAATAGCTTCTTCGGAGGCCTTATCGATAGTTAAATCTATTAAAAAATCTTATCGATAATATTTATACTCCGTAAAATCTAACTTAGATTCGGAGTTAAAGCTATCGAGAGGTATAAACTACTATTAGCGTTTACCCTATAGTATTTATTAGGAGATAATAGCTTTTATAATAAAATAAGCGGGTCCCTTATTAATAATAATATATTTTTCGATAGAGGGCTAAACCGAAGCTTATTATAAGAGCGTTTATAAGGGCTTATAATTAGTAGGATATAATTCCTCCGACTCTCCTTCGTCGATAGGTATAAAGAGGTTATATAAAAAGACCTTAGGCTCGAGGATATTATCCGTATAATACCTCTTAAGACGGGCTCGAATAGTCCCTACTATATTAAGGTACTTATCCCTCGTACTTTTATACTAGAGTATTTTATAATATATTCCGGGATAAGTACGCTTAAGACGATAAATAACTATATAATAAGTATTTATACGATCTAGATTATAATTCGTAAATAAGTCTAGAGTAGTTATAATAAGTCGTTTAATAAAAAACTTACGGAAGTATAAGGCCTATATAATTATAAGTTAGAACTTATTATCCGTCTAAATACCCTAATATAACTCCTCCGTATACTCGACCGGGTCGTCTAAGTTAACGAATACGGACCTTTAACGCCCCTTATTTCCTATAGGCTCTAGGGATATCTCCCTAATAGTAGCGCCCTTATCTTCCGGGTTAGAGTCTACCTTATTTATAGTACGAGAGCTAGGCTCCCCTATACTAGTACTAGGCTCGCTTATATAAGAGCTTATCCAAGAGCTAGGCTCCCCCTTTTTCTATACGGGTCCTTTCCCCTTTCCTATAGGGGCGGAGGTATCCTTAGCTATAATATATTTTATTTTAGTAAGGCTTATTATTTTACCGAGTCTCCTTAATTAGTCTATTATACCTATAGAACCTAAGATATTATCTAGGTTCTCCGTAAATTAAATAGGCGGGGAATATAATAAGTAGTCTATAGCGTTATAAAAGTACTATAGGTCTTAAGAGGATACGATACTACCGCTATAGAGGGTCGTATAATTTATAATTTATAAGGACTAGCTTATAGGCCTATCCGATTATAAGGATTAGCGTAAGGCCTATCTAATTATAAGGATTAGTAAGAAGCCTATCTAATTATCCGATTAAAATAATCGTAAAGTTATTATTATAAGCGAAGTAGAATTACTATTATATAGTATACTTAGCGCTAGATTAAGATAATATAAGAGTAATAATTCTCCTCCGTACTCTATATACGGAGAGCGTGCCCTAATAGGCGGCTGTAAGCCCTATAACTAAGGGCGACTATATTATATAATCCTTCCCTTCCCGATGCCTCTGTACGCTTATACGCACATTCTCCTACGGCCTTCGTATATTCTGACGAATGTGTATTAACTAGGTAAATAACCCTATAATTATAAGGGGTAGTATTCTATTAAAATTTTATATATAATTTAGTCTTATACTAATTACTCTAATAAAAAGGAATCTAGTAGAATAAATTATTAAAATATAGTATATTAGCTCTTCGAATAAAATTAAGGGATTTAATCGCCTAAGTATACCTTTATTATAATTAATTTATACTTAAATACTACCTAGTTATCCTTATAGCCTTTATAACTTATCGAAATATATATAATTTAATAATATTTAAAAAGGGTTAGAAATCGATAATAACTATATAGTATTATAGACTCGGTTACCTAGGTTTATAAGCTTTAAAGTATATTTTAAATACTTATAGGGGTATTCGAATATAGTTATAGGGAAAAAACAGAATCCCCTTTATAAAATATAAGAATTACGCTATAACTAAGATTACTTATTAAATTAGCTAAAAACTAAGGTATTACTTAAAAACCCTAGGAAATACCCTTATAATTAACTTTTATAATTTTAAACCTAACTCTATTAGTTTTAAATCTATTATACTAATTATAAATAGGGTATTAGGTTTTACTTAAAACTATTATTTTAAAGATTAAAAATAATTATAATTTCTAAGCGCTCTAGAATCGGCGTTTAATTATTTTATTTACTAATACTTATTTAAAGTCCGTATAATTAAGTATAATAAAAAGGTTTTTCTTAAACCGGAAATATACTATTTTTTTACGAGGAAAAGTATCGAGGTTAAACCTTCCGCTTTATATACTTAGGAATAAAATAATAAAGCTAAGAGAATCGGAGGGATTCTTAAAATAAAAGCATAAACTATAAGAGGAAACCTACCTATACTTTTCTAGTATACGATTTTCTAGACTATAGTATATTTATATAATCGTATACCTTAGTATAAAAATAAATAAAAAACTCTATTTAAATACGTTTTTAAATAAAAGCTATACTTTAGCTATCTCCGGGTATATAATTATAAAGTATATACTATAATAATTAACGCTAAAGTAAGCGTAAAAAAACTATACTAACTCGACCCTAAAATATAAATTAAATACTTAATTAAATATAATTCCTTTAATATTTATTAAATCTAAATACCGATAGAAAATAAGATTATTTTTACCTAAGATATACTTTTCGATAAAAGAGAAATTTTCTTAAGGAGTATTAATTATATTTATAATAGTTTATAAAAGACTAATCCGAAGACTATTATAAATATTTTAACCTATATTATAATACTAGAGTATAAAGTAAATAATCCTTAGGTTAAAAAGCCCTAGGTAAAAGATAAAGAAAATACGGACTAAGTTATTAATATAAATAATTTCCTAAAAACCCGAGAAAATAAATTAAATAATAAAGCCTTAATTCCTTAAACGAGTAAATACGAAAAAAACTAAGCGAATTCTACTAAAGAGCCCTAAGCGAGTACCCTAAATAAAAAGGGTAAGAGTACGAAGGAAGACTCCTCTACCTTAAAATACCCTATTTTATTAAAAAGCCTACTTATAAGCCTTTTTACTATAATAATAGCTAGAAATTATAGTTATTAATAATATCCTAAGGGGATACCCGAAGGTTTATACTAAGGATTACTTAAATCGATTAGTAAAGAATAATTATAATAGGTATTAAATCGAATCGAGAAGAGTAGGTAGAAGGTAAACGATAATAAGAATAATAAAAAAACGCGGAGAATATATTCGAAAAGGAGATAAAAAGTAAAAAATAGCGTATAATATATGGCTTTCTATACTAATACTCTTACTAATCCTTTTATAAAGGATATTAATATAAGGAAATTCGTCGATAAAGTAATAATCCTATAGCTTATAATAGCTAAAGGAATTAGGTAAGGAGATCTTCCGCCTCCCCCGAGGTATTATATATAAATACTTAAGTACCTATTAAAAGACCTTTTTCTAAACGCTAAAGCTAATTACTTATAGAGTTATAATAAAGAATACTCGGACTCTTAGGAGGAAATCCTATCCTAAAAAGTAATATAGCGAATAATTAGCTATAAATAAGTTTATATATATAAGTTTAATAAGAATAATAAGCTAATTAAATATAAAGCCTAAGTAGTTATATATAGGGATTAATAACTAGTAATAAAGGAAGAGACCTATACTATTATACTCGCTATATAAAGCTTCTATATATTTATTATAATAGTAGTACGATTCGATCTTAAGCTTACTTAATATAATACGGTAAATACTTTCGTTAATACTCCCCTTAATAAGGATATATTTATAAGAATACCTACTAGGTTAGTATACTTAGGGCTGGATTAAGATATTATAAGAGTAATAATTCTCCTCCGTACTCTATATACGGAGAGCATACCCTAATAGGCGGCTATAAGCCCTATAACTAAGGGCGATTATATTATATAATCCTTCCCTTTCTAATACCTCTATACGCTTATACGTATATTCTCCTACGGCCTTCGTATATTCTAACGAATATATATTATAGTACCGTATTTCGAAGATTACTACCTATAGTAATCCTACTTAGCCTATTAATTTATCCCTAATATATAAGGAAAACGAACGAGAAGAGAAAATAAAAGGAAGGAAAGAACGTATAAAAAGGAGATTATCCTAATTACTTTACTCGCTAATTATAGAGAGATTATTATACGGTAGGGGCCTACCGTACTTTAAAAGCGTCGATCGCCCCTTATAAAATAGCGATAGTATTAACCTACTAATTATTATTAGCTCCCTAACCTTTCTATCGGACTAAATACTACTAGTAAGGCTCTCCCTTTCCGACTCGTTAATCCCTAATATATATAATATAATTAATCTTATAGTATACGTTTCTCTCGCCTACGGCTTTCGGTAGATCTTATATAGCCTTTATAGCCCTAGGTTCTTCGTTTTCGAAGTACCCCTTATAAGCGGGTTAAAGGTATTCGATAAATATTATTAGGTAAATATAGGTATACGCGGGTAGATCGAGTTCTATAGCTAAGGGGTTAATTATTCGTTTAATAATATATAAACCCTTATATTATTATAATTATTTCTTAGAGGGTTATCCGGGTATATAATATCCCTTATAAAGCCTAAGGTAAACCTTTTACCTAGGCTCTAGAAGAATTAGCTAGTATTTTATATTATACTATTATTTAGCCCTTATCGCTACTAGGTTTATTACGAAGTCCGCTTAGCGGTAAATAGCCTCCTATAGGTATAGGATATTATTTACCGAAGTATTATTAGCGGACTCCGTAAGCGTATATAGCGAATACCCGAATAAATAGGCGTAAACTATTATTTTAGTCCCTAAATTATACGCAGAATTTAGGTTCTATTATAAAGCGGGTACTAGTAATTTCTAATCGATTATCGGCTTTTTAACGTATAATAAGCAAAGGGTAGTCTTAATAGTTTAATTATAGTACTCGGATAAGCTATTAGCTTATAGATAATACGCTATAGTTATAGCGATCTTAGTTCCGAATACCTCCTAAAGCTCGTACTATACGTTCGAATTAAATTTATAGTTATAGTTATTAATAATAACCGATAGTATACCCTAATCGTAAAGAAGAAGCTATTTACCTAGTATTTACCCTTAATCTATAGTATTATACGTCGAATAGCCGGGAATTAATAATATTCTCTTACTAGAGAGGTATATAACTATTAGAAGGAAGTTAAACGTATTAAAGCCCTTTATAGCCTAGAGAGAATCTATAGAATCCGTCGGAGGAAGGTTAATAATAAAGTCTATTATAATACTTTTTATAAGGACTCTAGGGGCTTTAATTAGTATATAAATCCTAGCGGTAGGCTATTAGTCTATTTACCTAAGGTAGTAGGCTTTATAAGTAGTAATATATTTTTTTATGTATTTTATTATATCCCGGATCGTATATGCTTTAAGGTCTTAGAGCGTATAAATCTCTCTAAAATAATTCCGCTAATCGTATACTATTATAATAATCTTATTAGCCTTATAGTATAGTATATATAAACGCTTATATCTTATCGAAGTCCGATAATATAATAAACTATCCTATAAGAAAAAGGGAATACCCTATTTCTTAGCCTTTATAATTTAGGGGGTATAAGAAAAAGCTATTATATCCTTATAGCTTTATAGTATTTCGATAACCTTCGAGAAGTATATATCCGCCTAATAGCTAGTAATAAACGCTTTTTTAAGGGCGGGGTTTATAATCGCTTCGGAAATAAAGAAGGTATAATTAAGTATTTAATATTCGGGATCCCGATATTCGAGAAGAGTATTAGTCTTAGGTATAGTTAGTCGACTTAAAGTATTAAGGATAAAGTTCTTTTCCCTAGGTAGGTAATAGATTTATAAATCGTACTATAAGAGATAAATACTAACGATAATAAGATAGCGGTTAGTATAGTTAATACTAATAGTACTAAGGGTATACTTTTTATAGATTTATTTTATAGTAGAATAATCTATTAGGATAATTAAAAGGAGTATATTCGACTATACTATAACCCGTATTTTTTTAATTACTTAAACGAGGTAGCCGACTTCGAGCTCGGAGGGTCTATAGGACTATTCGGTAAAGGTTAATTTATAGGAAAAAAAGTAAATAGGCTTTATAGATTTAACCGGAATAGGATTACCTAGCTATTACTTATTATTACGAAGATAATAGAATATAGCTATAAAGCCTCGTTATAGAGAGCTATCGAGTTAATAAAATAAATAATAATCTAGGTTTATATAGCGAAGTATACGGTAGGAGGTAATATCCGCTTAAATAGCGTAGAAGGCGTCGAGTTCCTATAGAGTTAGCTTAAATAAAGTAGAATACGCGAAGGCCTTTCTTTTCTATAGCTCCCCTATTATTACTTTACTAATATTATATTTATAGCGTAGAAAAGTAACCTTCTAGGCCTATAAGGGCGTAATAACCTAATTATAGTATAGAATTATAAATCTTAAAAAGCTAGTTATACTAATATAGCTTTCTAGATCTTATAGAGTTATAGGGAACTAAAGTAAAGCGAATACTATAATTCTTTCGGATAAAGAGCTTATACTAAGTCTATCGATACGATAACCGAGTAATTATATAGAAGGGTAGCCTATTTACGACTTCTTCGGGTTTATTATAATATTAAGACTATCAAAAAGGCCGAAGATAATAGTTAAGTATTTCTAGTAATCTTCTATAATCTACGAGAATATTATAATATTATTAATAAAGGTATAATAAAATAAGTAATAATAGTATAACTTATAGTTTATATACCTTTAGGCGAATAACGGGCTATTATAAAAGCCTATAAATACTATAGTAAATTTTTCGAGGCTATAATAACTCGTAATTATAAAGTATTCCTAATATTCCTTATAGACTCGAAACTAATAAAAGAACTATAAGGCGTCGATAATAATAATAAAATAGCTACCTTAGATAGTATATATAATATCCTCCTATAATAGTAGAGGATAAGAGTCGGGGATTATAACCTTATTAATACTATATAGGTTTATAATAATATAGCCTTTTAGCTACCTATTAACTATTCTCTAAATAATAAAAACTAGGGAAGTAAAGGGGGTTAGCCTTTTAACTTACTCTAGTTAGCCTTAATAGTATAAACGATTATATATTTTATCGATTAGGTTATAATCTTTAATACCCTATAAATAGGGTTATTATATAATTTTCTACTTATACTAATCTAGAGTAAATAGTACTAAGAGTTCCTCTTTAGGTTTAAGATAAGTATTACTAGTATCCTCCTAAAGATAATAATAATACTTAATAATATATAGAAAACCCTACGCGATTAAGGGGTCTTTATTATATATATAGCTCCTAAGACTACTAAGGACCTTTAGTAGGTCTATAGGCTTTTATACGAGCGGGAGGCTATACGCGAGTTCTTTAGTTAAGACCTCCTCGATTAGCGCGAATTCTATAGGGGCGATTATAGACTCCTAACCTTATATATAGGCGAAGATAGCGTTAAAGAATAGTATTAGTAAGGGGTTAGAGTATAGTATTAGAGGAGTCTTAGCGATAAAGGATTTAGTAGGCTTATTATTAGTAATACCTTTATTCTAAATACTAAGAAGTATTAGGTTAATATTAACTCCTAATATAATACTATTCTCTATTAAGAGTATAGGGCCCGATTATATATTATAAAAAAGGGTAAGTCCTACTAGAATAAACTTAATAATAAGGAAGCCTGAGTCCCTTTATTCCTTTAGGTATCCTAACTTAACCTTCTAATCGAGAATAAACGGCTTATCCGATTAATTATAAGTAGTAATTACCTATAGAGTTTTTGAATCGATAATAGTATATAGAATACTAGGTAGAATACTATAGAAAGAGAAGGACCTTCCGGATAGAATTTCCTTCTATTTAGCTAGGATTATAATTATACTACCTACTAGGATTATTACCTTCGCTTAATACTATACCTTCCTTATAATATCGACCCGAGGTTTATTTATAAAGAATAGGATTTTAAAGTCGGCTAGGGTACTAAAACGAATTATTATAATCCTATAGTCGATATTCCCTTAATAAGGCTAGAAGAAGGTATTACCTAGTAAAGCTCTAGCGCTTAGGTTATCGATAATCTATCCTAAAGCGGTAAACCTAGAAAATCCTATAGGTAATCCGTCCGATTTAAACCCGCGGGATAGGAAAAAGAAAGTAGCCTAAGTTATATAGATAAGAGGCTCTCCTAAGATTCCTTTAATCGGTATAGGCTTCTTTTCCTTAAATTTATACTCGAAGTTCTAAATAAATTTACGGTTAATAAGCGGATTTTTATAACCTATATTAGGGTAAACTTTAAAACTAGGTTTATCGGGTATAGCCTATACCTTAATACGGAAGTACGAGTACGAATTAATTCCTCGGGTATTAGTTATTACCCCTACCGGCTTAAGGATATAAATTACCTTAGAATCTATAGTTTTTAAGGCCTTTACCCTAGCCTACTTTTGATAGATAAGCTTACCTACTTTAGTTAAGTTTTATAAGTACTTATATAGACTATTTCCCGAAAGGAACTTATAATAATAATAAGAGTATTCGTAGGCTTTAGAACCTTATTTAGTCTTTTAATAGATTCTCTTTAGGCTAATATAATCCTTTATAGTAATATACTTATTTAGGGTAGTAATAATAGGAAATCGTTAGTTATATTTACTATATTAGTAGGCTTTTTAAGGGTTACCTTCTTAGGCCTTAATAAGGAAAGTATATCCCGTATTTTCTTCGGGGGTATTCTCCTTAGATAAAGCGGATAAAGCGGATAACTTATTCTTACCTTCCCTAGTACTAAATTTATCGACTTAATACTTATTCTCGAAGTATACTTTCTTTTCTTTCTTTTCTTTAACGCGGTCGATACGGCTATAGTAATAGGAATTATCGCTATAGCGCCGGGAATTATTATAGTTATATATATTTTAATTCCTATAGTTATAATACCCTCCTTAATCGCTATTATAATAATATCCTTAGTTATTATTATAATAATATCCTCGGTTATTATTATATCTTTTTTCGTACTTCTCCCCCCCCCGAAAAGGGTTATTAGTCCTTACGATTACTACCGGATTTATAGTTATCCTATAGGGATTTAGCGGTAAATATTTTATCGAACTTAAAATACTATTCGAGGTATTTATTAATATATTCCTTATAGAACTCGATATTTTAAATCTAGTAGATATTATAGTTCGGGCTTTGCCCGGACTAGCTATAGGATACTATAGGATAACTTATTACCGCCTATAAAGCGCGCGCGGATAGCCTCCTCCTTCTTACCTTTTATATACTAATTAATCTTATTTCGGACGCTCTATATAGTCGTACCAGGGCCTATCCCTTAATATTTAATTAGTATTAAACTTTCTTTTAGCTAATAAATACCCCTATAGAGGCCTCTATATCGTAATAAGGAGGGGGTATACCGCTTATACCGGATATAAATACCCGTATTACGGAGCTATAGTCTATAATCCTAGCCTAGTAGTAGACGCTAACTACGTAGAATACCTAGTTATAGGAGCTCTAGCTTAGCCGCCGTAAGCTACTACCTACCGGCTTACCTTTTAATAAAAATAAAAACGTCTTCCCCGCGTAATACGCCCTAATCTCCTATAAGTTATAAGCCGACTATAACTTTATTAGCGATAACTATAACTAGTAGGTTTTTATCTACTAGAACCTCTCGCTATTTATCTAGGCTAAGGTAGCCCCTTATTTCGAGGATAGCGTAGCTATAGCTTATAACCCCGACCGCTTTCTATATTACTTTAGTATTATATTTCTAGACCCTTATCGCCGCTAAACCGCTATAGTTAAGCTCGAGTACCTTAAGTAGTATTCTAAGGAACCCTTCTCGGATTTCTTAGTCCGCTTTAAGGCTAAGTTAGCCCTCTTAGGCGGCTCCGCGTAGAACGACGAGGTAAAGGTTTTACGTCTCCGATACTTACTCTCCCCTAACCTTCGTAATTATTATATTAGTCGTAGTATACCTTTTAATAACTTCTAGGCCGCCGTTTAGTATATTCGCGAAATCGCTATAAATATCGAGTCCTTTCGTATTAATACTTATTATTATCTACCCCCTCCGCTAGCTCTAGCCCCGGATAGTAATACCCCTATAATAGGGGTTAATAAGACCTCGATTATACTTCCTCGATCTAATACCCGTTAATAGGGATCGTCTTCCGGCTAGCGTATATCGTAGGTTAACGCTAACGTTATTAAAAAACGTTATACTAATAGCGTATATCTTTAATATAACCGCTTAGGCTATTATTTATATACGTATAACCTCCTCCCTATATAGTATAGTTATCCCTCTACCTCCGTACGTTTTATATAAAGTTAGACCCCTAATAGCGTTTCGGATAATGTTAACGAGTAGGGAAACGAGCCGCCCCCTTAGTAAGTCTCCTATAGGGGGCGGGTAAGCGTATCGCCTTTACTAGAAATAACCTAGCTTCTAAGTTTCGCGAGATCGAAGGTTATATAGATTCTATTCTTCTACTCCTTCCCGTTCTTATAAATTCTATCTAGTTTATTAATACGTAGGCGGATAATAGTTATAACTACTATACTACTATAAGCGAAGCGATAGTATAATATTACTAATTATAACGTATTCCCCTTATAAGGGCGCGTTCTATTCGGACGGCTATCTATATTAGCCGTTAATATTAAGTATTATTTAAGGCCTTATCCCTTATCTATTATATTATTCGTTTTATCGCCGATATTAATAATTAGCGTATACTTATTATCGTATATATTATTCCTAGTCTTACCTAGTCCCTTATCTTAGGGATTCTATAGCTTACGCGTTATAATATATCCTTATATACTAGTTAGTATTATTTTATTATTTATTCTACCGGAGACCTTATTATTAAGTACTCCGAATAGTATTACTCTTCTTACCCGATAGTCGTTATCCTAGGCTTTACGTATACCGCCTTACTCCGGCGCGAAACTAAGTAACCTTTTAGTTATTAATTTCTTATTATTAGTTTATAGGATATCTCCTCTATAATCGCCTAGGGTATATCCTCGTCTATTACGTTTAGTCCTTTATTTCCTTCCGAGGTCGCCGACTTTTAGGACCTCTTCGATAAGGATAAAGCTAACGCGCTTCCTCTTTACTAGGGTAGTTATAATTACCGTATTCGTCTCTAGCCTAATCCTAATAGTTCTAGTCCTAATCTCCCCTAGGGGCCTCTTTATAATATACTTTATAATTATTTATTAAAGGTCTATAAGTAGATTACTAACTTAATAAATAAGGGTTAGATTCGGGCTAGTTTATCTTTAGTTATACCCTTATCCTCTTAGCTAAGAAACCCGGCGGTAGTTAGCGCTTCTATATCGACTATCGCGCTTTTAATAAGGTTATTTAGTAGGACTAGTATCCTCTTCCGCTTATTAAAAAAATACTTCGTAGTCTTTCCTTAGTATATTAATTTACTAAGTTGGATATACGCGTAGCCTTCTATAAGATCCGTATTATACCTAGCGATAAGTATTTTACTATTTTTCGTACTTAGTTCGGTTTATTCGAATACCTTATTTATCCTTTCGGGCTTATAGGAATACCCGCTACTTTCTAACATTATATTAATACTACCCTAGGATCCTTACTTAGCGACTTTATAACCGCGTACTTCGATAATATTCTAATTTATTCGGGAGGCTCTTAGGCGGATTATTAGCGTAAAGTTTAAACTATATTAGGTTAACTCTATATAGCTAGGCTTTATCTCGACCTTAAGAAGTACGATTTTACTATTTACGAAGTTAAGTACTTAGGATTTATTATTTACGCTAGGCGCGAAATACGTCCTAACCTAGAGAAGATTTCTATAATCCGCGATTAGGAGGTACCTATACGCGTTTATAGTATCTATAGTTTTCTTAGCTTTACTAACTTTTACTATAATTTTATTCCCCGGTTTACTAATATTACTATTCCCTTAGTTCGCTTAATACGATAAAACGTCCCCTTCTTTTAATCTAATAATTATTAACGTACTTTTAACTAGCTTAAGCTTACGTTTATCTCCTATCCTATCCTCGCCTAGTAGAATCCTAACCGCCGTATAGTTATCGAGACCGACTACTCTAGTAAGGCTATAGATAGCTATCTTTCTTAGTATAGCTAGGATACTATCCTATAGCCTATTGTATACTTTTCGTATAAGCTCTCGCCTATAGAATATAATTATACTATCTATAATAAGGAGCTCTTAGCTATTATCCTTTATTTATAGAGCTAGTCCGCCGAGTTATATAGTATAGCCGAGCTATTTATAATCTTAACCGATTATAAGGCCCTTAAGTATTTTACTACGCCGTATTATATATCCGAATATTAGGCCTATTAGGCTAAGACTCTCTCGTTATTTAACTACTAGCTGCGTTATTAACCCGGGTTATAGGCTTATTATCCTAATACCCTCTCCCGCCGGGGTTAGGATCGTATTAGTCCTTCTACTCGCTTTAACTAAATCTTATAACCTATACTTAGCGAGTTTATTACTTTATACCTTTTATACGTATCCCCCGCTCCTCCGTCTTCTTTTATCGCGCCCCCCGTTTTTATACTATCTCCTACTCCGCCTACTAAGCCCCTAGTCTCTCCTTTTAATAATACTTTCCTTTCCGGCCTTTAGTCTAATACTTTATATACTAATCCTACCTATACTATACGCCTCGTAGTAGTCTAGTCTAGCGCCTATAGGTTTCCTCTAAAGGCTTATATATACGAATAGATTACCGATTATACCTTATCCGTATATAGCTTTTTTTAATACTATAGGCGTTTTTAGGTACCTAAAGAGGAGACTTTAACGATTATTTTAATTTACTATACTTATGACTCTCCTCTTACTAGGTACCCTAGTAAAAATACTATATTCCTCCTTCTTCGGCGGGATTTCTACTAGGAGGGGATATCCGCGGATATTATACGTTTCGTTCAGAACTATTATTATTATAGGGATTATATTAACTATTATTATCGTTAAGGCCTTTTATAGTTATTACCTATTATTAATTATTTTTAGTAAATAATCTTTATAAACTTTATAATAAACCTTCCTACGGCTATGCTTTCCTCCCTATATTTCCTTATAATTATTATAGATCGCCTTTTTAAATATATTTAGCTCGAAGCTATAATATTTATAAATACCGACGAATACGTATTATAATTCCTCTCTTATTAATAGCGGTTTTATAGTTTCCCTTAATACCTTATCTCTAACTATAGTTTTAATTAGACTAATCGTTTTTAGTTTACCCTTTACCGGCTCGCGGGTACCCGTTAACTCCTTTCTACTACGTATTACCCCTAGACCGACGATAGTTCTAAGCGTGCTAATTAAGAGGTTTAGGCTATCCTCTATAATATTATCTCCTTTATATAGTTCGATTAGGTTACCTATCTCCCTACTTATTAGCTTATTTTAAATAACTATAACTCTTCTATTATAGGGGTTAGCCCTAATATACTCTTATATAGCTATAATATAAGCCTTTTTCTACGTATTACCGACTCTAATATCTCCTTTACTTCGCCTACTAGTTATATTATTATTTTTATATCCTAGTTAACCGAAAGTACTTAATTCGCCTAAGCTATTATTGCCTAGACTTAGTAATACGTTTAGGACGCGTTTAATAGCTCCTAACGTCCTATTAACCGCTTTTAGGTTAGTAATTTTATCTAGCTAAACCTAGGTAATATATAAATTAATCGCCCTTTAAAGAAACTCGACTATTTTAAAGCTAAGTATTATATTATTATTATCCCTACCCCTTTAACTATTACCTTAGATATACCTCCTAGTATTTATCCGACCTTTTATATTAATCTTATTAAATATATTATATATAACCCGCTTCCTTTTTAGTCTTTTACCGATTCTTAACCTAACCCTATATTATATTTATTTTTTTCTAATCCCTCCCTAAACGAGTAGGAGGTAAAGGCTATACTAGTAGCTAAAAATACTAGGGGTCGTCTACCTATAGGCTAGCTACTATATTACCTAGTCCTTATAAAGTAGACTAATTATATTACGCCTATATAAGAACCGCTAGATAATTTCTTAACCTATATAGCTTTAATATAATACGAGTTATAATAAAAGGATACGCGTATTTATAATAGTCTATCTCGAGTTCCCTCTATACTTATTCCTATAATTACTCTACTACTATTATTATCCTAATCCTTTCCCCCCGTATCTATTACCTCTATATTCTTTCTTTAACTACGCTAGTTATTTATTATCCTCTTCCTCCTTATCCTCTTAGCGCGTTTTTTAATTAAGACGGCTAGGTTATCGTAAAGGCTAAGAGGGGGTACTATAAGATAGCTAGCGCGAATAATAGTAGCGTATTATAAGTAATCCGGGGGCGGGCGATAGCGAGAATTCGGGCGATATATATCTACGGCTAAGGGGGGTATTACTAGGCGTTATTCTCGTTAATAGTATTCTAGCCGACTACTAAGGAGGGGAGGGGGATAAAACGCCTATAAGTTATTATATAAAGCTAAGGAGCGCTATATTACTCTATTCCTAGGCCTAATACTCTTAAGCTATTTATACTATAAGTTCGCGCGTATTATCCTCTTAGCGCTATAATAATTATTTATAGTATTAGGCGAAGGTATTAAGGCCTTAAATAAGCTAGCCCTACTATTATTATTATTATTATATATATATTTATATAGTATTACTAGAGTTATACTATAATATAACCGGTATAGGAGGAAATAAAGCTACCGAGGAGGCGGGGATAAGCGCGTTTAAAGCCGGCTACTTAGGCGTATCGGGGGTAAAAAGACTCTAGGCCGGGCAAGGAGTAAGGCGAGTAATAGCTAGTATAGATTAAACTATCTCCGTACGCTAGATAAATACGGTCGTTAAGCGGACCCGATAGCCTAGCGTTTTTTTATTATAATAATAGGCTTCTTCGGCGATAGCTCGACTTATAGTTATTATAATAGTAAGGTCGCGGATAGCTCGCCTAAGCCTAGCGTCCGCGGTAAAGAGGTACCTTTCCTAAAAATACTTCCTCCGCCGTATATAGTAGGCTTAGTAGGACTACCCGCGACCTCTACGATAGTCTATACGCCCCGAGTTATATAGATTATTAACGTATAGTATATATATATATACTACCTCTTTAGGCGCCGTATTATTCTTATCGTTAGAATCCCCTTTTACTAAGTATTTACCTATATTATAAACTAGAGTATTAATAGCTAAAGATATAATAAGGGCGGGTATACTATAAGGTAATAAGGATAATATAGGAGTATAAGATATAAAATTTTTCTTTCGTATAGGGTTTTTATACCCTATACGGGGCTAGGCTAATTTATTTCCTTTTCGGATTATACTATATACTAATTTCCTCTTTTAGTATATAGGGGAGGTATAAGGAGGGGTACGAAGGGGGATATATTATAGTTCGGGCTTTACCTAGACTAGCTATAGGATACTATAGGATAACTTATTACCGCCTATAAGGCGCGCGCGGATAGCCTCCTCCTTCTTACCTTCTATATACTAATTAATCTTATTTCGGACGCTTTATATAGTCGTACTAGGGCCCGTCCCTTAATAGTAGATTAGGATTATACGATTTTTTGGAGGCTTAAGTTCCTTAGTAATCTTAACTATAATAAAAGGAAAAATAATCTTAAGAATCGCCTTATTAATCGTAATATAGAATTACTAGGCGAAAGAAACCTTATACTATAGCTAGTAAGTTAAAGATATCGTCTTATTAACCTATATATCGATAGTATATTTTACGCTATAAAGTTCTTATTAAACCTATATAATTAAACGGTAGAATTGCTTCTAAAAACGCCTTATAAAGTAATATAAGGTACTAAAGGTAAGCTTTTAGTATTACTCGAAGTTTAACTCGGCTATATACTATATAAAAGTAGCGCTTATAAGAAATAAAAAGTAGAATAGGTAAAGAGTATAAGTATTATTTAATTCGTAAACGTAAAGGCGTTTATAGAAGAGGTTAATATTTATAAAGGCAACTTTTCTATCCTTATTAATAATAATTCCTATACTATTAGGATTTAGAAAGTCTAGGTAAAAAGTACCGATATTATCTTTTTTAAGCTTTTTATTAATAGCTTCTTCGGAGCCCTTATTAATAGTTAAGTCCGTTAAAAAGTCTTATCGATAATATCTAGGCTCCGTAAAATCTAACTTAGATTCGGAGTCGGAGTTATTAAAAAGTATAGACTACTAATAGCGTTTACCCTATAGTATCCATCGGGAAATAGTAGCTTCTATAGTAAAATAAGCGGGTCCCTTATTAATAGTAATATATTTTTTAACGGAGGGCTAGATTAAAGCTTATTATAAAAGCGTTTATAAGGGCTTATAATTAGTAGGATATAATTCCTCTAACTCTCCCTCGTCGATAAGTATAAAGAGGTTATATAAAAAGACCTTAGGCTCGAGGATATTATCCGTATAATACCTCTTAAAATAGGCTTAAATAGTCCTTATTATATCGAGGTACTCGTCCCTCGTACTTTTATACTAGAGTATTTTATAATATATTCTAGGATAAGTACGCTCGAGATAATAAATAACTATATAATAAGTATTTATACGATCTAAATTATAGTTTATAAATAAGTCTAGAGTAATTATAAAAGGTCGTTTAATAAGAAACTTATAAAAGTATAAGGCCTATATAATTATAAGTCGGAACTTATTATTTATTTAAATACCTTAATATAACTCCTTAGTATACTTAACCGGGTTATCGGCGATAATAAATACGGACCTTTAATACCCCTTATTTCCTATAGGCTTTAGGGATATTTCCCTAATAATAGTATTATTATCTTCCGGGTTAGAGTCTACCTTATTTATAGTACGAGAGTTAGGCTCCCCTATACTAGTACTAGGCTCGCCTATACGAGAGCTTATTCGAAAGCTAGGCTCCCCCTCCTTCTATATAAGTCCCTTCCCCTTTCTTATAGGGGCGGAGGTATCCTTAGCTATAACGTATCTTATTTTAATAAGGCTTATTATTTTACTAAGTCTCCTCGATTAGTCTATTATACTTATAGAACCTAAGATATTATCTAGGTTCTCTATAAATTAGATAAGCGGGGAATATAATAAGTAGTCTATAGTATTATAAAAGTACTACGGGTTTTAAAAGGATACGATACTACTATTATAAAGGGTTATATAATTTATAATTTATAAGGACTAGCTTATAAGCCTATTTAATTATAAGGATTAGTATAAGGCCTATCTAATTATAAGGACTAGTAAAAAGCCTATTTAATTATTCGATTAGAATAATCGTAAAGTTATCGTTATAAGCAAAGTAGAATTATTATTATATAGTATACTTAGGGCTAGATTAAGATATTATAAGAATAATAATTCTCCTCTATACTCTATATACGGAGAGCATGCCCTAATAGGCGGCTATAAGCCCTATAACTAAGGGCGACTATATTATATAATCCTTCCCTTTCCGATACCTCTATACGCTTATATGCACATTCTCCTACGGCCTCCGTATATTCTAACGAATGTGTATTATAGGTATATAAAGCCTAAATAACTTTTATAGCTAAAAAGAGTATTATATAGGCTATAAAAATTACCTTTTTTATAGTATAAATACTTAACTAATATACTATAATAAATAGGTTTTTATAAGATTCCTAATAAGCCCTACTATATAATACGGGAAGGTATTATCGTCTTCTTTTATATTAATAATATTATCTTCGGCTATATAAAGGAATCCTTAGAGTTAAGTATTAAAATATAAAAGAAGCTTTAAGAATAATATATCCTTACGGGTAATAAGGCTATTTACTAGTTTATTTATTAAGTAGTCTATATAAATACGTACGTATAAAAGGGGGAAGTAAAGGTAATCCAAATTATATATAAGTAAAGATAAATACCTCTTCCTCGTCGTACGAGGAAGGGTAGCTATATATCTATTTACTATCCTATCCCTATCGACCCCTATTTCCTTTTCTAGAAGGAGACGCCTATAGGCTAAGTCGTATAATATAATAAGATATCCGGACCCCTATTCCTAAATCGTATAAGGTACGATAATCCGGTAGCTATCTACTCTATAACTTCTTAGGGTAGGGATACTATAGGATACTAATACTCGACTTTTTCTTTTTTATAAAAAGGTATACGTACGAAGAGAAGAACCGACTATTTAAGAGGGCTAGATCCTCTAAAAAAAACTTAACTATAGGTATAAAAAAAAACCTTCGTATAATACTAAATAAGTATAGGTAAAGTTAAGAGAATTCGTTCTAAAGGAAAAACGCTAAGTTAAAAAAGTTAAAAAAGTTAAAAAGAACTCCTACTGGCTAAAAAAGGAAAAAAGAAGCGCTAATCCGCTAATAAATCGCGGGGTAATCGCGGGGTAAAGACCGTATTTCGTTAATAAAGTCCCTTAGAGTCGAATACGTATAAAAATAAAAAGGGGAAAAGACTAAAAAGGACCTCGAGGGTAAAAATACTAGGAAATCTTATAAAGTCGGCCTTTATACCTAAGCTATAAGGCTTCGCTTTATCGTATATAAGCGCTTAGTAAGCCTAAAAGGGGTATAAAAACCTCTTTTCTCTTCTCCTTCCTTTTCTTTCCTTTCTCTTCCTTTCTTCTTTCCTTCTCGGTAAAGAAGACGATAAAGACGATAATAATAATAAGAATAGTAAGTTAAATATAAATAATAAGTCGGACGATATAAAGATAATAAATATAAGGAAGAATAATAATCGTATAATATGCCTATATACTCTTATAGTATTATTACTAATTAGCCCGGCTTCTAGTAGGTAGAAATACCTATAGGCTTAGAGGAGTATAAGCGTATAATACGCTAGATAGCTATAAACGTAAGGAAAAATAGCGGAAGTATCGGACGATAGCTAATTATAGAAAAATAGGCGGTAGAAGAAAGGTTATATAATATACTATCGTACGATATTTCTATTCGGTTAAATATAACGCAGGATTTAGCCCGTATCTTCGCGATAATCGTTTAATAGTAAAGTTATTTTATAGCGGTTTTAATAGTAAGCCGTAGTACCGTATCGGCTATCGTATACGCTATTTACGCCTATAACCTATATCTATTTAATATATATCGGACAATAGGTAGCGGCGCCTATACTACTTATATATAATACTCCTATACGACTAAATATAGCCTCGTATAATAGGCTAGGAGTAAAGGAGTAATAGTATTAATACTAACTATCGCTACTACCCCGGCGGCGGCGAGTATATCGGCTAATAGGCTAGCCCGGGTAAGGTTAATAGTAGTAGCGCCCGCGCTATATAACCCGGAGGAATATAAGGAGTATATCGTTATATTAGACGACGAGTAAAGGGAGAGGGGGATTTTCGTAAGTATTTTTAGTATTAAACGAAAGTATTCTTAGTATTTTTTAGCGTTAGATAAGAGTATTCTTAGTATTTTTAGTATTAAATAATACCTAGGAGGAAAAGTAATTTTAATAAAAAAAACAGGAAAAGGAAAAAAATAGTAAAAATAATAAATAGGCAAAAATAGGAGAAGAAAATTAGGGGTAAAAAATAATACTAAAAAAACGAAAAAAAAAACATAGGCTATTAAACGATAATAAAAGAAAAAAATATAAAAAAAATAAAGGAAAAAAACTATTATACGATTAGACTAGTCGTTAAACGAAGGCTTTAATCTAAAGCTAGTAGGTATTAGTAAAAATAAGTATTATAAGCGTAAGGTTAGGACTAGCCTTCGTATAAGTATCTACTAGGTTATTTTTACTATTAATCTAGCGGATTTCCGAAATTTCTTTACGTTTATACGATTCGCGAAATACTATAATATTAATTATAAGGCGCTTTTCGGTTATAAAGCTAAGCTTTACTAGGTAATTATAAAGTAATCGCGAATCGGTATATAGGACTAAGGGGATATAGGCTAGCCTAAGGTATTATACGATCTCCTAGATTATACTATATAGGGCGATACTAATATTAATACCCCCTACTATACTATAGAGTTCGCTAATAAGAATACTACGAGTAATATATTTATATTTCGAAAAGGTCTAATAGAGGATATTATCGTAAATAGTAAAGGAGTCGGATAAATACTTCTCTTCTCCTAGGATAATAAGAAAACTAAGTTATAAAGTTAGATTATAGTTATTAGCGAAGGAACTATTAATAAAAATAAATAACTTCGTACGATTTAGATCAAGGGGGATAAAGCGTAATCCGCGGTTAGTATTATCAATCTACTATTATAGCCGTTTATTAAGGGCGGTAATATCCTCTAGAGTCGGGTTTATAGTTTATACGGCGATAACGAGGTTATATAAAGCCTTGGGTTAATAAATTAAAGTAATATATACTCCTCGTACGCGTTAGCTAATAAAGTCCTACTTTATATAGTCGTTTATAGGGTTAATAAGTTATAGACTATTAGTTTACCCTTTTTAAGAAAAATAAATATCGTACGAAGAATAGGAAATATATCCACTATTAAAGTCGAGGGTAGTCCCGTCTATAAGGAAAGTTTTTAGTTTCGTACGAAGGCTAGCCTTTTATAGCTCGGATTCCTCGAGGGCGGAGAAAGAAGAAAAGGCGAAGGAAAACGTATTATCCGTCTATAAACCTATAATACCGAATATATCGGGTCTAGTAGGTATATAAAGAAGGCAAGGGTCGTACGATAAGTATTATATTTAAAGTTTTATATAATAATAAGTATAATACGTTTTAAACTAGTATAGGCTAGATTTAGCTAGGCTATATAGTAGTTTATAAATATAAAGGAGTATATCCGGAGGGTACTTTAGCTAAAGTTCCTTCGGTAGGTAGGTATATATTATACGAATTAATAGGTTATAGGATTAAGTATACGCCTACGTAATATCTTATAATTCTCCCTATATATTATACGATTTTATAAAGGTAGGCCTAAGGGCTAAAAGTAGTCGTTAGAATATCCTTATAATCGTTAATAATTAGGTAAGAATTTCTTCCTTCTTATTATCGTTATAGCCTTATACGATAAGGCGGGATTTTTCGTAGGGGGAGTCGTTCTAGCTTTTAATCTCTCGTATAAAACGCGTTTTAAAAATATATCGTAAAGGGTCCTAGGTATAATCGTATCGTATAAAAGAAAATACTCCCTATATAAGTAAGGCGTTAATCTTATCCTTATTTAATACTTCGAAGGGTTCGCCAGGTATAGTAATAATACCTTATTCCCTAAGTCGTATAGCTAAGGCCTAGTTATCCTTCTCCTTTATTATTAGGAATACTTCGTATAGGTCCTTATCCTTAGGGCCTAGAAAGGGGATTTAAAAATAGGGTTTAGGTAAGGTATTATCCGATTATACTAGTCGGATATATAGCTTAACGTATATTATACGAAAACGAGTCGGACTAGCCGAGAGATCGAGGATTATATTACGGTTATTAAAACTTAAAATCCTAAATAATCCCTACTATTTATCCTTCTTATACTAAACGAGGATTTTACTTTATAATAGGAGGGAGAGAATATTATATAATACTAGTCTATTTCTTATTTAAAGTACTCGTAAGATATTAGACTATACCTTAAGCTTACGAATTTCCTATATAGCCTATTAAATTACTATAGCCCTAGTAGTAATATTTAGTACTAGTAGGGAGTTATATAATATTCTAGGGTAAGTTCTAAAGACGAAGAGTATAGGGATAAGGCTATTAAGTCCTATAGTATTATTTATAGCTTTAATAGCTATTTAGAGAATTATTATATTATTTATCTTAGAGTCGATTTCCTTTCGTAGAATATTATATACCTATCGAAGGGGGGCGTATATACGTTCGACCTTACTAATAGCCTAATAGGCTTTAATAGGAACTTCTTTATATATTATACTAATAATCTTCGCGTTTATACGAAACTCTATAGAAGAGAAGTTTATTCCCGTATTATACGAGATAATATCTAGTAGACCCTAGTATATATAGATCTAGTACTTATATAGTACGTTCTACGTATCCGCCGTAAATATACTTTATACGAATATAATCGCCTAAAAAGAAGTTACCTTATCGATCGCGTATAAGACCGGCTTACCGCTTATATAAAAGATATTAATAATAAGTAAGTAGTTAAACTTATAATTATTCTTAATAAAGAACTTAAACTAACGTAGTTTAGTATTATATAACTAATATTAATAGTATAACTTCTTAATTAAGTTAAGTACTATAGGGGTAATATTAAAGGGACTTACCCTCTAAAGAAGGTTATATAGGTATTATATCTATAAGTAACTAAAGCGTCGATAAAAGTAAATAAGTTCCTTTTCGGTATAGTATAACGCTATTTCTTACTTAAAAATATTAAAGAATAAATATCCCTATTTTCTAATAACTAGGATAATCGTACTATCGTATTATACGATAATATCTCTAGTATTATCGTAAAAAGCTCGGAGCCTATCTATATCTTTAAGGTAAAAAAGGAAAAGAGTAGCCGTATCTAAGATATAATAGAGAACTTTACTAAGGGGGTTTCGTACGATTATTATACTAATCGGTTAAATAGGTATAAAGGAGCTAAATCGTATAGAATTCGTACTTAGAGTCTAATCGATTATCGTACGAGGGTTCTCGCGGACGTATACCTCTGCCTAGGATTTACTAATAGTTAATATTTTAGTAGCCCCGGTATTCTATAATTCGCCTTAGTAAATCGTCCGATACGAATCTTATAAGAGGAATTACTTAGCTAGTTTATCTAGTATAACTAGGCAATAGATATTATCCCCTATAAGTCGGTATATATAAGTAATAGTAATAAGGAAAGTAATAGTATTATTATTTATTAAGTCGTTATCGTCTATATTATCCGATTCCTAATCCTTATCTAATCGTATAAATATAATATCGTTATTAACGCCTTCGTACGACTAGATAAAAGTATTAAATTTATTATTTATAAGAGGTTCTTAGCCGACTTCTTCGTATATTATAAGGAATTATTTTCTAGCTCGTTTTATATTATCCGAACTATAATTTATTAACTAATAACCTTATTTCTTATAAACGAAGTATTATTTATTCGTATAAGGTATAAACTTATATAGCGGCTAAAAGTAGGGATATCGTTAAGAAGATCCTCGGTATTAAGAAGATCCCTAGTAGGTTAATCGTCTACGATTTATACGAAACCTATTATTATCGATATAGCGGCGGTCTATATAGAATTAGTTAGTACTTTAATCTATAGCGATTATAAGTAAGGATTAAAGTCGGTTAATAAATAATTCGTATAAAGAGTCTTAAAATATTATAGCCGATTCGAATTCCGGTATACTACGGTAGGCTTATATAATAGTTATAAGGAGTTATTTTTTACCTTCGTATCCTATACTAAGTACTTATTATACGAGTCGTAATTTATCGAGGAGTATATTAAGGGTTTTTATTATTATCCTTTCTAGTTTTTCTTATCGTACGATATTAAAAGAAAGAGTTATTTAATCGGTCTAGTATAAAGAGTAATTCGTACGAGTATTAAAGTAGTTATTAAGGAGGGTATAGATTTCGTCCTATCGTTTATCCGTACCTATAAAATAAAGGTAATAATCTTATACTTTATTTAAGAGAATATCGGGAAAAATAATATAGAATTAGTCTTCTATAATACCGATTCGAAAGTAATAACTAATAAAAATCTATACCTTATTAATTAGTATATTATACGGCTTACTAGTATAATTCTAATCCTTCCGCTATCCTTTTAGGAAGGTAGTTACTTTATCGAGAATAATAGGGCTATTTAAAACTTAACGCGTTAATAGAAGTAAGTATACTCGTATAATACTAGAAGATAATTTAATAACTATAGGTTATTTAATAAATAAGACTAGGGGTAGTATAGGGGCTATAGTTAACTCGTATTTATAATATCTAATATAAGTTAGAGTCGTACGAGTCGAATAATCCGGTTAGGGAAGGGTTAAACGAGTCGGGTAAGGCTAATATAGCGGAAGGCTTAACTCGGGCTCCGGTATACGTAATTTAATTTCTAGTATCTAAGTCGTATAATAGTATTAACTTAGTCCGGCTAAGTCGGGTCGTATTAGAAACTAGCGTACCGAGTTAAAATCCAGGTTAGGGGTTAGGTTATAAATCGATCTAGGGGCGGGTATATTATCCGGTACTAGTATTATTAGGAATCGTACGAAATATTATACGATCGTCCTATTACCCGTAAGTAGGACGTTTTATACGATTATTAGCTAAGTTAGTTCTTTAAAAAACGTTCGGTAGACTTATATTATTTAATAATAGCTCTATCCTTATATTTCGGATTAAACGTATTATACGAGGTTATAATTATAAAGGTTAAAGTAAACGATATCGTATATAAGTTATATAATAAATATCGTTAATTCGATTCTTCCGGGTACTAAACTAAGGTCCGGCTAGGAGTCCTAAAACTCTAGAGAGGTAGCTTAGGTCTAAACTCGGGGTAAGACCTTACTACCTTCTCTTATCTCGTCGTATAATACTAAGGTCGTATTACTTAATATCGGAATAGGTAATCCGGCGGTAGGCTTAGGAGTCGAGGAAGCTATATTATTATTATGTTATCGGGAATACTATTAAAGAATCGTAATTATTTTATACGATTCGTCTAATCTTTCTTTTTCGGTAGTAGTACTAGGTAAAAATAGCTCTTTAGTAGGAACTAGTATCGAAAAAAGGGTAAAAGCACGGGTATTATATAACGTCGGGTATAAGGGCTCTTCGGTATCGGACGATATCCGTCTTATTACTCTAGCTAATCTATAATTAACTAATAAAGACTAGTATAACTATTAATTAGTATTAAGTAGTTTATATAAATACGTACGTATAAGAGGGGGAAGTAAAGGTAATCTAAATTATATATAAGTAAAGATAAATACCTCTTCCTTATCGTACGAGGAAGGGTAGCTATATATTTATTTATTATCCTATCCCTATCGACCCCTATCTCCTTTTCTAGAAGGAGACGCCTATAGGCTAAGTCGTATAATATAATAAAATATCCGGACCCCTATTCCTAAATCGTACGAGGTACGATAGTCCGGTAGCTATCTACTCTATAACTTCTTAGGGTAGGGATACTATAGGATACTAATATTATTAGTCTATAAGTCCTTTACGACCGATTTTAACGGAAAATCTAGCTTTCCTAAAAGGCTTATATCGATAAAATAGTAGAACTTACTAATAAAAAGGGAGTCTTCCTTACCCTAATAAGTATAATCCCCCCGATTATTTTTAAAGGGTAATTATCTTTTTAATTAATATAAAGCTATTAAAAGAAGATCGGATCTACTATATTTATTATAATAATAACCCGGCTAGATATTATATTTACTATTTCGAGATTAGTATAGTATAATAGAAATCCGGGCTCTAAATACTATAAGGCAATTAATCGGGTCCTTTACTATCTAAAATTAACTCGGGATTTAAACCTTATCTTTAGGGGTAATAATAACCTAAAGGTAGTAAGTAATATATTTTTTACGGATAATCCCGACTAATATAGCTCTTAAGCCTATATTATTAGGCTATTTAAAGGTATAATTACCTAGAGTATAAATAAATAGCGGATAATAACAACGTTAATAATAGAGGTAAAACTATTAGCCCTTTTATAAGTAGTAAAAGAATCGATATTTACTAGTCGATTATTATAGGAACTCTTAGTCGAGCTCGATAATACGAGGATTATTATCTAGTATAATAATACTTAAATAGTAGGTATTATAAATAAGGAGGTATATTAGCTATAAACTTAACTAAAATATATAGATATTTATAACTATTAACTATAGTAAAAGGTAAAAGCGGGAATAATTCGAGTTATTTATATACCGACTAATATAATAGTTATAAATAGCCTTATAAAGCCCCTATAAAATATATCCTTTAAAGCGCTAATCTAAAAATTAGGCCTATAGGATATTAAATCCCTACTTAATAAATAGGATAAGATAATTCCTATAATTAATACTAGGGAATTAAAAAGTATAAATTATAATAAATCCTAGGGTATAAAAGAATAAATCGGAAATAAGTAAATAAATTAATTCTTATATACTATAGTCTTCTTTTTTAATAAGCTCCCCCCCTTAGCTATACCTCTTTTACGGGAACCTTTTAGTATAACTAACGATAAGATTATTATCTTCTTCTTATCTCGCGTATTTTCTACGCGAATAATAATAAACTCCGCCCGAAAGATAGTAGCCTTAGTCTCCGCCTAAGTCTTAAGTATTAATATATAATCTTCTATACTAGTAATATATTTAAAAAAGGCTATAAGGCTAGGTACTACCCCTATAATATCTTCGCTATCGTTAGGAATAGCCTTATTATTAACCTTATTATCCTACTCGTTTTTATTAGTACTATTATTATTAGTATTATTATTATTAGTATTATTATTATTAGTATTATTATTATTAATATTATTATTATTATCTCCGGTTACTTCGCTTAGGTTAATAGCCTTAACTAAAATATAGCCTAAGAAGGCCTTTTTAGTAGTACCCCTATATACGATTAATAATTAAATACTAATAAAAATCTTATAGAATATAAAAATTCTTACCGAAGGATAAATCCTACTACCTTAAGGACTTATAGGTAATAAAGAGTAGAAATAGTAGAGAAGAACTACTTATAATACTCTTCCTCGGATTTAGCTAATAAGCCCTTTAGCCCTATAAATACTATAATTATATTCTAAGTAATTATAATATCTTAAAAGACTAAAGGCCTATTTTTATATTTCCTCCCCTTTTATATATACTTAGTATAGGATTTTATATATATAAACCTAGCCTAAGTATAATATTCTATATTATAGGAAAGATAAATAATATATAGCTAATCCTATAATTCTCCTAGTATAATAATAGGCTTAGAATACTATATACTAGGTTAGTTTTAAATACTCTAAAGAAAATTATTAAATATATAGCTTAATAGTAGGGTATATCCTCGATAATACTATTATTATTATTATCGCTATTAATGTTTATAATACTTAATAAAGGTTTTTTAGCCGAATTAGTAGGGGTAAGGGGTATTATAATACTAAAATCCTAGGGGTAAATAGTATCCCCTTCTAGTATTATTAGATTCTTATTATTATTATTAACTTTTAATAAAATCTTTAAAAGGATAGAATCTAATATAATATTAAAATAAGACTATATATACTAATTAATAATAAACTTATAGGCTATAATTACCCTAAGGAATTAACTTTAAAGGTAATATTAATAATAATAATAAAAATAAAAATAAAAAGAAGAAAAAGAGGAAGAAATATATATAGGATTAAATAAATAAATTTATAATATATAGGTACCTTAGGCCTTAAAAGTAATATACTAACCTATAGCGATTAATAATAATACGAATATAATAATAATAATTATAATTAATTCTAATAAAAAAAACTTATAATAGTTTTATTTAATTATATTCTTTTTTTCCTTTTATTCTAGGTTCCCGAATTAGTATTAGAAAACCTATAAGGGTATATTAAAAAGGAAGAACCTAGTCGATATTATATAATTTACTATAATACGAAGAATTCTATAAGAAATCTCTAATATTAAAATATTAAAGAATTATTACCCTAGTAATAATTACTTTTCTCTTTTAATAATAATTAAGAGCCCTTAAAGCTTTTCTTATAAATAAGGATTAGATTATATATATATTTAAGGTTTTCCGACTATTAATTAAGGACTTTAAAGCTTATAATTCTCCTATATATATACCTACGTTTATACTCTTATATATATTTCTCTCTTATATATATATTTCTTACTACGTGACCTTCCGATCCCGACTATAACTCTCTGAGTTCCTGACAGGTTGCGAAATCCCATGTCACGTGACCATTCCTGTGTCCACCTCGAAGCAACCTCATCCCTTGACTCCGCCGTCCTGGCGACACGAACATTTTCAATGCCCCGACCGAACAAAAGACGCACACGATGCCTGTCAGCCTGAAGCCGGCACTGGCCGCTGTGGCGCTGCTGAAGGCCGTCGGCGCCTTGGGAGAGGAACACATGGACGGCCTGCCGTCATACCATTACGGCGCGACGATGCACGTAGAGTGCATGAACCGAAGCTCGTGAGTGAGTCCTCTTTCTTTTGCAAACCCTTTTCCAATGGAATTCTCGGAAGAAGAAGAAGGAGAAAGCAAAGATACATGAAGAGAAAAGAAAAAGGGGGTAACAATGAGTGAAAATAAAAATTCTACAAATTTATTAAAACGAAAAGCGAGACGGGCGAACATATCGAGACGGTCAACCACGAACTCTCGTGGATCCCCTTCCCTGTGTGCAACGAGACGGAAAAGCCGCTGGAGCTACACTACGGCATCGAGGGCGAGGTCAACTGCACGATAGCGGCCGTCTCGGACGAGTTCTTCCACCTTCTCGAGTTCTACATCCACAGCGACGCGCCGCTCTCGTGCAGGCTTCCGGCGCGGCCGCCCAGCAGGGTCGAGGTGGTGGACGAGAAGCCGCCGGCGGTGGAGTACGTGCCGTTGGTGTTTGCGGTGGCGGGAACGCTGCAGCTTAGCCATATGCATATCAGCACGCATATGAACGTGTTGCTGCATAGCTCGAGGAAGCATCATATGCGTCCTCACGACAGTGGCGTTTTGGACTCGGCTATTGCGTATAGCACCAGTCCCTTGAGCCATATGGATGACGGGATTCATACGAGGCGGCTCATCATCGGCGATCCGCTCCCCTTGACGTTTTCCGTCCGCTGGTTCCCTACGCCGGACCTGCCCAAGACGGAGGGGAAGGTCGAGTGGCAGGGTTTGGGGGGCCACGTCTACGCCAGCACCGTCTTTTACGGCCTCGTTTCTTTCGCTGCCGGCATGGTGATGGCTTCCATGTATACTATGGGAGTTGTCCTGCCTCGGCGGCTGAAGGGGAGGAGGTCGTTGGGGGGTGCTACGCCTTTGGGTTATGCACTGGGCGATGGATGGGGGTATTCTAAAAGGAGGGACTAGGCTTCGGTGTCTTTTGTGCTGTCACTTGTTGAGTCGTGTTTTGTGTTACGGAAATGGTCGGGCTTGGGTGAGGTTTCGTTGGGGATGGAAGGTGAAAATGAGGGGGGTCGTGTTGTACGAGGAGTGATGCCGCGAATTGGATGTTACGTCGTTTATGAGTATTAGGTTTTCGTGGTCGTTGGGCTATGGATGGCAGGGGAGTTTATCAAGATGTCGTTGAGTCTGATTGTCATAGGTTTTATGCAGTATGCAGAGGAAAGATGGCTGACTTGCGCGATATACATATGGAAAGATGTTGATAACGTCGTCGTCCCTTTCTCTACCCTTTGCCTTGGCTGACTCGAATACGTTCGCAGCCACGATAGATAGGGGCAGAAGAAGTCAGCTCATCGGTACATCTTACCTTGTCGACTGAGCTATCGAAGTGGTGTAGGTTAAGGGGGCGTTTAGAGGCTCACGGCTTGGGTGGCGGTCTGAAGAGGACGTTGGATAGTATCACGTGTGAAGAAGATGGCCGAGATGCTAATCAACTGCACCTCTTAACATGGTGATGTCCTGGTATGCCGAGCTTGTGATGGAGATGGCCAGCATAATCGTAAGCTTCTCGCCAATATACGAAGAATCAATGACGAGGAGGATCGGGGAAAAGTTGTACAAGTTTGGTAATGGCTATACTGTCTCTTACTGAGGTTCGACACCTCTTGACGACCATGTTGGGGCTCAGGGGTATCGCGAGCTTGGATAGGAGGTCATCTAGACTTACAAGTAGCTCATCACCGTCAGGCTGCTGTGCGAATGGAAAGGTTCTACATAAAGTGCCAGAGCGTGCTGTTAGTTGACCATGGTATGACGCTGGACAATATGATTTTGCCTAGCATTTTTCATTTGCATGACATATCAGGTGTAGTATCGAATGAATGAGAGCTCTCCTTGTCTTTACCCTCGAATTGGGGGCTCGTCAACTTATTATCCCGGACAGTGATATGGACCCTGTCCTGAGGAAAAGATGGTCTAGTTATGGCCATGCGTACGAGATTTTGGGACCCCTTCCGGCCAGCTCTCTACGGACAACTCTTGACAGGCTCTTGACAGGTTAGTTTGTATGCTATACAGGACTGGAAGACGAGCAAGTCGTACCTAAACGGTTCTCCTGCATAGGTGCTATTAGGCTCAGACTTGTATTATATCAAGACGAATCCTGGTATCACGGCAACCGGTAGATGAGATGAACGACTATCCGTAATCTGTGTCTAATGCATATGTGATAACTTCTTTCAACGTATGCCTGTCCCTGAGGATCCGTATAGAAACGGTCAATTTACAATAGGCCGGCAGTGGTCGAAATTAGGCTCCTGCCAAGCACGAGGCCGTCGCCGCACAGACAGACAGACAGACAGAAAAGGCTCGATGCCTGCCCCAGACCGTGCAATTCCCGAGCGGGAACGGAGCTGACGAACGACCCAACGCTGGACGAAATATCATGTATACAATGTAAAGTTCCTACGCCCACCCCCGAGCCCGGGTCCAGGGATGACAGACAGGCCACGGAGACGAAAAAAAAAAACGACCGAATAAGTGCGGAAGATGTCATCGATGAAAGAAAAAAAGGAGGAGAAACAAGGAGGGCTTTTCATCATTGGCTTTGTCTCCCCCCCTCTTTACTCCCGGACCATGCAGGGAAAAGTCGGTTGGTGGAAGGGGGGAATTGTGGTTTTTTTGATTTTTTTTTTTTGGTCTGCCGCCTCAGGGTTCTCCTTGGATTATTCTTTCTGACACGTCGGGGGAGGGATATAAGATGGGTGATAAGGGGATTTTTTTTTCAACGTCATTTCTTTTTGGTGTTGTGTCTTCTTCACATACCTGTCATGTCATGGCAAGGGGAAGAGAAAAACATGGGCGAGTACGGATAAAGGACGAGAGCAGAGGGGAGGAGGACGATATCCGGCCCTAGCAGGGGGGAAATCTATCGTCCGATATCTCCCTTTTTTGCTTATTTCAGTGGCCGAATAGGCCAAGATGTATCCAGATCGATAAGTATAGGTAGCTAGTGAAAGCTGCCCGGAGCAGGCCTCACCAAGTCATGTATCCATACCTCTCTCCTCTCCTCTCCTCTCCTTCTCCCTATGCGAGTCCCGGGTGTTTCCGCCCTTGTTCCAGACGCGAAAAAAGCCGGGTACGAGTTCGCCAATGTTGAGGAACAGGCATCCGGATTTCTTCTGTTCCAGACGAACCGCGTTTTCGAGCCGACTATAATGTTTCAGAGTAAACACAGACAAGAACGTATGTATGTATGTATACACGGATATTATTCTCCTCTCCCCCCTCCTCTTCTTCTCCTCTCTCTCTCCCTCCCTGCTTGTCGAGCATGGCTCGCAAAGAATCATCTGCGTACGTCTCAGCACACCTCAGCCGGGTCACGAGCACGAGACGAGACGTCGACTTCACTTTGACTCGTCTTGTCATGTCTCGTCGGCCTCGAAAGGTGAATAGCATGTCGATCCGATAACCTGGTTTCGATACTATTGTTTTTTTTTGCTTTGGATTTTCTTTCCTTCTTTCTTCGCGTCAGAACCAGGCTTTACTTCCTCCCCTGCTTATATCGGATTTTTTTCCTTTTCTGTGACGACGTCATTATGGGAGATATACTCCGTGGTTATCGATTGTAGAACGGTGAGGATTTCGATGGTCGGTTCGATCCAACGAAGATTTGAACGGGAAAACACCAGCGTTCCAGACCTCACGTATGTACGTATGCTCTTACACACGACGGTGGGCAGAGACGAGCAACCCCTGAGACCAACAACAAGAAGAATCCTCGCCGAGAAAAGCTCCCTGGCCGAAATTCCACGTCGGAGGTGTACGGAGGTGTAAGTATGTGCACAGGTCACACACATAGAAGCCACCGTGCTCGCCTATCGTCTCAGTCAAAACAGGCTGTCTCTGTGAGTCGGCGGCAATAACGAAAAGGATAAGAAGTAAAAAAATTGAAAAAGGAGGAGGGGGAAAGGTGACTTTGGTCAGAAATGGGTGTTCGCCATCCTTGCCGTTTTGTATCGACGGGATCACGAGAGAGGAATGTTTCAGGGAGGATTTGGAGGGGGGGATGATTGGCGTTGGCGAATGGGGAAATCATCCGCTGGACTCTTGTATCGTCAGTCGACTCTCTCTCTCGTCTGAGTCGCACCGGAAAGCCGAGACAGTAATCGAGAATCGCAGGCGCAGGTCCCAAGAATCTCCCCTCCTCTCCTCTCCTCTCCTTCCCCCCTCCTCTTTCTACTGACCTCTTTTGTCTCAGGCAATCGTCGAGCGACGTCTGAACCGACACCCGGGGCGTGTGAGCAGACGAGAAGATTTGAAAAGGACACGGCTAGGTGTCGACGGATGAAAAAAGAGAGACTGACTCTGGATCGGTGAACAGGGGGGCGTCTCGGTAGAGAATCGAGTTCTGGACTGAAGGCTTTCGATTTCCTCGTGCCGTCGAGAGGCAGGGTAGGCGAGAGGCGTGCCGCGTCGAGGCGCTGCATATCACACATTTTTCTTTCTTCTTATCGCTTCTTCGACAAAGTCATCTTTGGTATTTCTGGTCCTGTCAGTGGCATGCGACGACTCTCGCGGGGGGAAGCACCCGGACCACCAATCATCAAGTCCGGGGACCCCGATCCGTTCCGGCCCCACTTTTCCCGGACAGCCCTTGTAATAAAGTGGGGCCGGAACGGGGCGAGCCGCCGGAAGAAGAGAAAAGGGGGTGTAAGCACAACAACAACACACCCCGCGAATGAACAAAGAACAAGGAGGAGCAAAAGGGATGAGAAGAATCAGTGAGTTTATATTTCATCAAAAAGCAACCAAAAATAACAAGCAATGGTATCCTTGAGGAGATCTTTGGCCCCCGATCTCGCCCGAAAGTGCAACTCGTGTATGTATGTATGTATAGCAACGTTTGTTCCGCCGTCAGCCAGTATTAACAGTAAGAAAAAAAGTAACTGAATAAAAGGTGCCAAGAGAACGCCCCTATTCCCCATATATGTGACTTCGAAAGAGAGGAAAAAACAATGTATGACATGAAATGACATGAGATGAGGAAAAAAGGAAATGAAAAACGATAGCCGGCCGATGCATGTATGCAACTCCCCCCCCCCCCCCCCCCCCCCCCCCCCCCCCCCCCCCCCCCACAACGCCCCCACCACACCACACACACCAAAACCACCACAC